>PVKE010031525.1:0-18991 GCA_004027555.1 Craseonycteris thonglongyai
TAATTTATGTAGAAACACTATGAGAAATGGGTGATAAATACTGCCATTATATTATTTTTTAAATTGTTTTTGATTTGAGAGAGAGAGAGAGAGAGAGAGAGAGAGAGAGAGAGAGAGAGAGAGAGAGAGAGAGAGAGAGAGAAGGGGGAGGGCCCATAGCTGTCTCCATAGTTGCATGGCATTAGTTTTTGATATAGCGGTAGTTTCATTCCACACATGAACATGGGGCCACACAGGGCAGGAACTTGGCTGGGGGCCTCTTGCATGGGAAGCTCACCAGGGTGAGAACTGAACTGGGGACACCCTTCAGTTCAGTATATAGGGCTGAATGGGCAGGGTCTGGGTTACGATCCTTGAACCCTAGGGCTGCAAGACTAGCACTCAACCCACTGAGCCATCCCGGCATCCCTTACTATTAAATTCCTAACAGAAAAGTTATAGTCTAGAATTTTTTTTTTTGCCTGCTTATATAGTCCAAGGTCATAAATTATAAGTTTTCAAGCCAAACAAAACAGATATGTGCCCTTATTTTTGTTTTTGACTGTGATAATTTACTTTAGTTTGCCATTCACTCACTTATTCAATTAATATGCACTGAGTAATAGTATAGAACTTTACATCATCAAATAAGTCTTGATTTCAGCTCTCAGAACACTTATACATTGGTAGGAAGACATACAGACATGTAAGTCAAGTATTTTTAAATAGTGTGATAAGTTTTTAGTCCAAAGATAATATATGTAAGTATAAAATTATGAAGGTAAAACTCAATCACAAGAGCAGGCAAAATAAAAAAGTAAATGTTAAAAAACATATAGTTAATTTATGAATGCACATAGGAGTATGCTTATGAAACAGTATCATCAAGACTGATAGTATTTTGAATCCAGTTTTATGTACATTTAGTTGAAAGCTAAATACAACTGACTGGGAAATCGCTACACAAACTTTGTTTTTCCTTTCATCTTTATTGATATATAATTGACATATAACATTGGAGGTAAATATTGAGCTGCCTTTCAATGAAAGAGCAGAATTTAGTAGGCAAAATGGGAGAAATGGCAATTCTGTAAGGGAAGTCAGCTACTGAGAATGCCCGAATGTATGCAGTGCCTCCTGTGTTCTCACTGGTCACCTGTGAGGGACATATGAGGCTCCAGGCGCTTAACTGAACACGAAGAACACTGAACTTGAACTTGGAAGCTTTGGGGAATCATCAAAGGATTTTTCATTGGTTCACAGTTGAGTTTTCTAAAGAATACTATAGCAGAAGTAAACCCTGTTTAATACTGTCCAGCCACCAAGCAAGAGGCTGAACTAAGGCTCTAGCTGTCAGAATGAGCAGGAAGGATCTGTTTACAGGACAAAAACATTGAAATATGTTTGTAGGATAAATTCTGGAAGTGGGTGATTATGGGGGAGAGTGCACCCTCCCTCTCCGGTGGCTGGTGAATACTGGCACCATTGACTAAGCTGGGGAATGTATCAGGAAGAACAGATATGGTGAGACAGATTATGACTTTTACCCCAGTGCTTGGGGAGGCATTCAGATACGTATTTTTTATTTTGCACATTTTTTATGCCTTATCAATAAAAATACATTTTGAGCCTGCAACAAACTCTATATATGTTTATAATGACTTACCTGTCTATACAATTTTGTATGCAATGCACATCATAAATAGAAATTTTAAAAAGCTAAGATGAAGAAATGTCCACAGATATTTCTGACATTTTCTTTGCACACTTTGTTGATTGCCTTGCAAACTGCTGTTTGGAAGCCACTGCTCTAAATTAGTCTGAAGATGAGTTCACCAAGAAGTTCTGTAATTGTTGAGTTAAAAAACTAGAGGGGTGAAGGCAGCAGTACCCACTTTTAAGAAAACAGTTCGGAATTGAACAGAAGAGACAGGGACTGAAATGGCGAGGCCAGAGGTTAGAAACAATGTCGCAGTGCTGAAGGAAGACAATGCACCTTGTGGTTATTGCTCGGACCCATCCTTCATTACTGAGTGCATGACTGTGGCAGGCACACTCGGGGGCTGGAAAATGAGGCATTGTTTTTACCTGAGAGAAGCAAAAAAGTAAATCAATGGTGATAATGGTACAGGATGATAAGTGCTTTAACATGCACTTATGTTAATGCAAAACATACATTCTGCATCTGCATTCTTACTGGAGGGTGTTTGTATGTATATTAAGGATATAGGAAACTTCAAGTTGCACAGAAGTAGTGGCTGAGCTGAGGTTTTTTATTTTATTTTTATTTTTTGTGTAGATGTTGAGCAGGAATTAGGTAGAGAAAGGATCTGTGACTCTGATCCTATAGATGAACAAAATTTTCAGTAGTGCACAAGGAGCCATCTTCCTGCTGTCTGTCATAATCATGAGTAAATGCAAGTCCTGGCTCATTTATATTCCAGAAGTGTATTACATTCTTGCAAAATGTTACAGATAACAGAACTCACATATAAATGAGAACTTTTAAATACCTTTCTCTATTTATAGCGGGAAAGGAAAGAAGTTCCCTGGTTCTGCTCCCTGGAGGTGTTCATTAGGGGAAGTTTAATGAAGCAGGCAAACAGGTGCTTTTTATGTGCCTTTTGTAAAGGGCTACCGCAGTTCTCTTCCCATCCCTTCAGCTTCCAACTGGGAGCCCACGTCATCCACTGAGCTAATAGCTCACAGCAGGGTCCTTTCGTGTGCTCCACGTAAATATTCAGAATTTTATCTTCCTCTGCCTACTGATCTATCAGAAGCACAATAAAGAAAGATGGAAAAAATGAATACAGAACTGTATGATTCTGGGTCATAAATCTAAAAGCTAGTTCTGACACAGTAAGATGATACACTAAGAGTTAAGAAATGTACACTGAATATTGGGTTGGTGCATGAGTTAAAATCTCTACAGATTATTATTAAAAATAACCCTAGGTGTTGCCAGGATGGCTCAACAGGTTGAGCGCATGCCTTGCAACCACAAGGTCTGGGGATCAAATCTGGGCCTGGGCCTTGCAAAACCCACATGCTGAACTGTGGTGCTGCCTCCCATGTGGGAGGACCTCAGTTCAGTTCCTGCCCCCACATCCACCTGTGTGGAATGAAACTATGTCAAAACTAATCATGTACAACTATGGAGAGTGCTCTGGGCCCTCCCCTCTTCTCTCTCTTTCTCTCTCACCTTCTCTCAAAACAATAAAATAAATCTTAAAAAAACTACCCTAAACCCCCATATACAGGGAAAAATAATTCTATAATAGCTACTGGCCATCTCTCTCTTCCATTGCTTTTTGATCTCTTCCTTTTGTTAGCAATTCCTATGCCTGTGGGCACTTATACCATTTATAATCATTTTTAACAGGTTAGGCATAGTATAAACATTGCATGAAAGTTTGTTTGGTTTTAAGTTTTCAAGTTATCATTTTAATCACTTGGATACTTGAGTACATGTCAATTTGATAGTACTGTTTCCTTCCAACATCCATAGAGTGGAGAATCACTCTAATTTGTTTCCTAAAAGTTCACTTAAGAAATCATCTGGTGAGCACACAATGCAATGTATAGACAATGAAATGTAGAATTGTATACCTGGAAACAATGTAATTGATATCAATTAATGGCACCCCAAATAATTTAACAAAAAAAAAAAAAAAAAAAAAAAAAAAAAAAAAAAAGAGAGAATCCAGCGATACAGAGATAGCTCAGCAGTTGAGTGCTTTCCTTCTAATTGTGAGGTCTAGGGTTCAATTCCTGGCCTTGGCATGTGCAAATCTATGTACAGAACTTCAGTGTAACTGGTAACCACTGGGATGGTGGGATGGCTCTGTGGCAAAGGTTCTTGCCTTCCATGCAGGGGACCCCCGGTTCAGTTCCCTCCCTGCATGGCCCCACATCTACCTGTGTGAAATGTAATTATGTCATAACTGATAATGTACAACTAAGAGAACTGCTCTGGGCTCTCCCTCCTTCTCTCCTTCTCTCTTCCTCACCCTTTCCCTCTCTCACCTGCTCTCAAAAAATAAAATAAACTTTAAAGAAAAGAAATAATCTGAATGAGGAAAATTAACAAATATTATTGTCCAACTTAAATATCAAGTGATAATTCAAGCGAGGTTTCTCATTATTTATTTAGAATTGACTTGGAAAGCTTTCTTGAACAGTTTCTACTAGGATGTATGAATGAGGTATCCTATAGCTGAAAATTCAATTCCTTCATAAAAATACCAGTGATTGGACTAGAGAGAAGTATATAGTTACTTTTATGTAGTCAACAATCGATACTTCTTTTCAGGAAGGAAACAGAATTTCAAATTAATAATATCAATTACAAACATTTTGAGTTAAGATAAAATAAAACTGGAAAAATACGAACATTGAGGAATATACTTCTCAAATAGCTTAAGGGCACATATTGGCGAGGCAGGGGAAAGAAAGGGAAGAGATTTTGGAATTGGGTAATTTATCTTCCTACCAAGGGTTACTGGTGAGTATAGTCCCATAAAAAACGGATTGTACTTTTTAGGCAATGCTTAGGACTATGGTTTGGCTATGAGAAATAGACCTAGAAAAGAAAGCTTTAAACAGGTTGGATGTGTATCTTTCTGTCCCTTAAGATTAGTGATGGGCAGTCCACAGCTGGTGAGATGGCTCTATGCCCATGAGATCCTGAGGATCTCAATTTCTTTGCGCTCCCTGCTCAGTCATCCCTGAAGTGTGGCCCCTATTCGTGTGGTTCAAGGTGACACCTGGAGCTCCATATATCAGATGTATAGTCTACACAGCAGAAGAGAAGACAAAGAGGCAAAGGATGGGCACAGATATTGATTCCATTTATACACCACTAGCCATGACTTAGTCACACTGCATACTTAGCTGCAAGGCTGACTGGAAAATGCCTGCTTTATACCAGGTGTCCTGCACCAGCTGAGAATTGAAGGTTCTATTACTATAAAAAGAGGGAAGAATGGGTATTGGAGGGCAGACAGTAGTCCTTGCCCAGGCTGCCTTAATGGAAAGGTTGTCTTAGTAAGCAGAGCTGTTTCATGGGCACGGGGCCAGTGCAGTTCATAAGACTAAGAGGGTAGGTTCTAGGTCATATACTTTAGCTCCTAGAACATTGGACCTCATCCAGCCTCCCCTTCATCCCCCTACTATGCCACCATGGCCACCCCGCCTTCTAGAGAGGGCCTAAGTGTGGTGTTGCAAGGGGTAGGGTTATGCCCCCACATCTGGTGGCAGCCATCCCTATGCTGGCTTGGTAATACCACAGCAGCCTCTCACCCACGCCTGATCCAGGACTTAGGTGCTTAGCACCGAGGTTGTGGTGGCTTTGGGTTGGGGCATCCGCTCTTGGGAGAGGATACGCCTGGCTCAGTTTCCTCACTGCAGCCAACGCAATGCACATCGGTCTGGTGGCTGGCAGGAAGGAGAACCCAGCACAGCCCCTTGTAACTGTGAGGACCTGCATTTGCCCTACAATTACAGAAGGTACAAGTTGTGTTGGAAACGCTTGCTACCTGAATCTGGCCTGAGTTTGTCTCTTTTGGTTAGCTTCAGTCACTCGTGAGGGATAACCATCAAAATCAGTCTTATTTTGGTGATTCCTAATATAAATTAAATACCTTGTTAATTGCATTTTAAGTTGGTATTTCATCTTATAAACATGAGTGGTACAATTCATGCTAATAATTTAAAATTAAATATTCTTTACTCAGAGTAAAATTAAGTAGTAAGATAACATCGTGACAAATTGGAAGAGACACTGCTAAAGGAATGAAAAAGCTGTACACTTGAGTGTCTTTAAAGGCATTTCTCACCCCACTCCTGCTCTTTTAAACAGGAATCCCCACATTTTCATTTTGCATTGAGTCCCACAAATTTAGTGATTGCTCCTGTGAGTTTTCCTACTGAAATACAAGAATATCTTGCTTTTGAAGTTTGAAGAAAAATTGTACAGTTTCATGAAAGAATTAATTAGAATAGCTATCCTTTGGCAATGTAGTTGTGCCCTTCTTCCAAGTGTCAAACAAGATTATATGTTCACTTTCATGTCATTATCTACTTAGCCATGCTCCATCCATGGACAAGTAGAAAATTCTCATTAATGCCAATAAGACTTATCTAAAAATCAAGTTTGGTATTAGCATTAAATGCAAAACAGCCATGTCAATAAATCAGTGAGTATATTGCTTCAATAACCACAATGTAATTTATAGCATGTCTGATGTGGATTTATATCCTTTTATCATACTAAAGAAACATTGATGGTCTTCTGTGTTTTCCTAAGTATTTTTGAATAACTGCACCCTATCTTACCCCTCTCTAACTAATTTTGACAGTTTCTGTATATACAAATGGAAAAGACAATTTCTGTTTTTTTTTAAAGATTTATTTTGTTGTTTTTGACAAAGGGAGAAATAGAGACAGAGAGATGGGTGAGGCCCAAAGTGGTCTCCATAGTTGTACGTCATCAATTTTCCACATGGTTTCATTCCACACAGATGGGTGGGGGCTGCGCAGGCCGGGAATCAGGCCAGGGACCTCCTGCATGGGAGGCACACTCCAGTTTAGCATATGGATCCACATGGGCTAGTACTGCGGAACTCAATCCTGCAAAGTGAGCACTTAACTTCCTGAGACATCCCGGCTTCCCCCAACAATTTCTATTCTAAAAGAGGAGATAATATAAATGAATTTATTCTCTCTCTCTCTCTCTTTTTTTTTTGGTTATGGTCCACCTACTCAGGGTTCTATTTATAATGGTATCTTGACATGTAATTCGGTTGCCTAATGGAATGAAGGTGAATAATAAGTGGTTCCTAGTGTAAAAAATGTCACGTGGAAGATAGATGAAGTAGACTATTTGGTTTCGAGAGTTTGCTGCACTAATAGTCCCTTGGGTAATATATCTTAGCCTCTCCCACTGCGTACCGTTATGCTGCACGTTTTCAGTTCTTGTGCAATGTGCTGATGTGCCAGGCCCAGACTGTCACGTCCACATTGATGTTTCCTAATAAAACAACTGACAAGATGCATTTTCAGCCACAAATACAGCCCCTTTAAGGTTATTCTGTGTCAAAATGCTCTGCGATAAGATGGCATAGTGAGGAGTTAGTGCTGATGCATAACAGCATATTCCTTCTGTGTTCATTCAACGTCAATGCATCAGTGCCACAACAAACCAGCCAGTAGCATTCACATTACAGGCGAAGTCCAAGACTGAGACAGATAAGGGAAGAGAAATCAGTAATCGTGAACTTTTGCTCATCTTCATTAACCATAGCTAGGGTTTTAATGTACAAATTAGTTTGTTCATGCAATACATTCAAGAAGGGCTTAACACATGTTGGGTACTATTATTCTACATTGTGGAGATATAGCAGTGACAATGACCAATCCCTTCCCTCATGAAGTTTTGTTCTCCTGAATTGGAAAGAACACGTGTAACTAGTGAAGAAATTTTAGAAATTATACAGAGTAGATCTTGTTTCCTTTTCTACCTTTTTTTTTTTTTAATGAATTAGATTGTGGGAATGCTACTTGTAGACGTGACCGGGCAAGATAGAGCAGTGGTGAAGAAATTGAGCTCTAGAATCAGACAAACTGGAGTTTGACTTCTGACCCTTTCTCTTAAAAACTGTGCATTTTGGCAAGAAGCTTGAGCTTTCAGAGCCCTGATTTTGATATCTGGAAAATAGTGCAGCAGCGGTTGATTGCTATAAGGATAGAATGAGAAAATGCTTAGAAAGAACTTGCACTAGCGCCTGAAGCCCAGTTGAGACCCAGTACTTGTTCTCATTATTATTGGTAATCTTACTTGATATATGTATTCTCACAGGAAGACTTTGAGTAGACAACTGAACCTCCAAGTGTTATAGGAGCTTGATGAATTAAGATCACTATTGTACTGTCTCTCACACGTTAATGTGCATGCACATCCATGGGGGATCTTGTACAAATGCAGCTTCTTATTAAGTAGATCTACAATGCGGCCTGCCAGTCTGCATTTCTAAGAAGCTCACAGGTGATGGCTGCATTGTGGCTACTGCTCTGTGGAGCATACTTATCTAGTAACATTATCAAGTACCTTGATTTGACAGTAATAAGAAAAAGAATAAGACCTGCCACTAGAGGTCAGTGTTAAGCAAAGGGCGTGCCTCTAAATAACTGTGGAAGTCAATGACTTCAATTGATGTTATATGCTTACTAACAAAAGACAGTAGGGGAAATATCTTACTATAAAATATACATAAGTGAGTGGTAAGATATGCAGAGAGTTGAGAATCACTGAAATAGGGCTTGCTGTCCTCTGGCTGCTGCCCCTGGAGAATTGTCCTAATTACCTCAGACAGCAGTAATGAATTTGAACTTGCTGGGATAAGGGCCCCCAAGCTTTTCCATGTGGCCTGCCCTAAAAACACGTATCAAAGTTGACTATTTCTACCTCTATCTATAAGAATATATAAAACACATTGGTGTGCTTCAATAAAGTGTCCATATAATACAAAATACTAGATATAACAGTACATTAAGATTCCACTTCTGATGTATACCCAAGGAAGTTGAAAACTTTTGTACATAAAAATTTTTACACAAATGTTTATAACAGCATATTTATGATAAGCCCAAAGTGGAAACAAGCCAAATGTCTATCAGTTGACGAATGGATAAATATCATGCAATAAACTTTTATTCAGCCATAGAATGAAATACAATAATGACACATACTACAATATGGATTAATTTTGAGAATACTGTGGTAAGTCAGACACAAAAGGTCACATATCATATAATTTAATTTATATGAAATATTCAGAAAACAGAAATTTATAGAGACAGAATAGATTAGTGGTTTCTGGGGACTGTGGAAAGGGGAGGATGTGGAGTGACTACTAATGGACACAAGGTTTCTTTTTTTTTAATTATAAAAATATTCTGCAATTAGATCATGTTGATGGCTGCACCCCTCTTTAATTGTGATTTAATGAGCCTGGTTTCATTATATAGGTCAGTGGTAGATTGAAAACAGGTGTAAATTCTTTGTAATTCTTCAACACAGGAGGCAGAGTCTGTTTTCCTTCTCTTTGAAACTGGGATGATCTCTTGGCTTGCTTTGTCCAGTAGCATGTGGCAAAAATGATGCATCAGAACTCCAAGCCTGGGCCTTAAGAGAAACTGTGGCTTCCACTCTTTCTTTCTTAGAAAACTACAGGCATGAGAGAGAGAGAGAGAGAGAGAGAGAGAGAGAGAGAGAGAGAGAGAGAGAGAGAGAGAGACCATGGGAACGACAGTCTCAGCTTTCCCAGCCATTCCACTGTTTCAAGCTCAGCAGAGATAAAATACCCATGCAGAGCCCAGTCCTCATTGTCTACCCATGGAATCTTTTTTTATTTATTTTTATTTTTATTTTTTTAAGATTTATTTATTGTTTTGACAGAGACAGAGAGAGATATAGATAGACAGAAACAGAGAGAAGGGGGAGGGCCCAGAGCAGTCTCCATAGTTGTATATCATCAGTTTTCAACATGGTTTTGTTCCACACAGGTAGGCAGGGGCTGTGCAGGGTGGGAGCCTCCCACATGAGAAGTACACTCCAGTTCAGCATATGGGTCTGCACAGGTTAGAGCTGGGATTGATCCTCAGGCTCTAGGGCTGCAAAGTAAGCAGTTAACCTGCTGAGCCATCCCCACCCCCATCTCCCCATGGAATCTTGAGCAAATTAATGATTGTTGTTTAAAGCACTAAAGCACTAAATTATGGGGTCCTTAGTTATATAGCAAGTTCTCATTGGTGGAACAGGTATCATTTCTTAATAGGAATTTGCTAATGGCCACATTAAATATAAGAAAGGATAACATATCTGGCAGCACCCAACCAGAGTTTCTTTATATCTTCTTAATATCCTGCTTTCCATCTCCAACCTTTGTTTTTCAAGACCTTTCTAGCTTGTTCTTCTTTTAAATTAATAAAGGCCTGACTTCTAAGAGACCATGGTGATCTTTGAGAGGCTTCATAGGATCAGTCCAAATGGGCACTTGGTCTTGGGCCAGAGAGAAGAAGCTTGACTGAAAGACCTGGAGGTTATGCCTTTTCTGCTCCCTGTTTCCTAGGATACCACTCAAGAGCCTGTCTCTACAAGATGCCAACTAGCTAGCATCAAAGTGATTTCTCACTTTATTTTCTGGGTTATTTCTACACATATTTGCAAGCTGACACTGTATAAAAGCAGTCTTGTAACTGATTAATCACTTAATTTTTGATTTAGCTCTAAGATATGCAGAACAGTGTTCATAAGTCCTTGAGCCATTCAGGAGGTATTGCTACAATGCCTACCCCTATCGCCATCACTAAAAACAGGCACTGCTTGAGTGCCTACTACATGTAGTAATTCTTATCTAAGTCTAAGCTTATCACCAAATACTTCTGTTATTTCTAAAGGTCAACTTAATACACTTTATATAATTCCTTATCTTCAATGTCAATTAACATTGTCATTGAATATATCAAGTAATGATTGGTGTATAAACAGAGTAAATTATCTAATTATTCAATCAATTTAACAAGTATTTATTGAGTAAGTCCCAGGTCTTGGCAATTTCCTACATTGGAAATATAGCAATGAACAAAAAGTTTCTACCTTCATGGAGAATATATTCTAGTGAGAGGGCAATAAAAATTAAATTTGTAAATTATAAGATATGCTATGTAGTGATAAATAATATGAAGAAGAATTAAGCTAAGTGGGTCTAGAGAGAGCTTTTGGGTAGGATGTTGCAAGTTTAATTAGAGAAATCAAATTGTGATGTAGGGCCTACATAATAGTGACCAACCCAGTGGATGTTCTGAAACAAATATAGTCCATCAGAGTTGTTCCATGTGAAACCAGAATTAATTAAAGTTGATAATCAGTTGTGATGTAGCTTTAAAGATGTGTGATCATTAAGAACCCTTTTCTGTGAAATTTGTCACATCATCTATCAGATTCCTGATAATATCGGTTCTATTGCTGTAAACCTTAAAGAGATTGAGCAAAGGTTTCTTCTGATTGAAATGTAAAATTAAAGAAACACTATGTAGTTTCTCCACCTCTTATAATATTGAGATAAATGAACAAATAAGTACAATTACCATAGAAAAAACTTCTTAAACATGAGAAATTTCAACATCTTATATGTTGATGAGAATGTTACAGTAGAGAGGAAGAAATTGAAGATAAAGAAGAGAGAATGGACAATTTGCAAGAATGGTCTTGAGCAGTGGAGTCAGGGGATTGAATGCACAAGGTTAAGAATGCTGATAAACGTAGAAATAACAAGCGTGGCCGGGTCCTCCTTAGTGTCAGGGATAGTCAGGGTTTATGAATGCAGATGAAGGTAGATGAACAATGGTGGTGGTGGGAGCTGGTGAAGATCTGCTAACTGATTCCATTTTTTTTTTTTCCTCTGTGAAATGGGAATCAATGTCAAGAATGAGAATGAGGATGACAGGAAGGAGGTGCTGAAGGTTGAAGGTTGAGGAAAAAAGCAATGGTATAAAATTGTTTTCTAGAAAGCAGAGAAACCATGGTGAAATAATTGTTGGATTGGGGATAGTAAAAGGAATAAACTAAAAAGAAAAAATAAAACAGAACAGAACAAGGCAACTTTGGCCAATGAGTAGGATCCTGAAAACTAGCTATGGAGGCTATGTTTATTAATAATAACAAAGTCTAGATGGTAATTAAGTGTGTGATATTGAATATAAAGTTCCTTGGAAGAGAACAAGTCAGTGAATCGCTAGACCATTTGCATAATGTTAAAATCATCACACAACATGATACGAATATTTCTGGAAGATATGAAAGTGATTATGGAGCTTATTCAGGAATGAGGACCGGACACCCAAATGGTAGAGTTGGAATGGATAAAGTTAAAAACTGTGGGTCTTAAGAGAGAGAAAGTGGAAAGGTCTAGAAGTGGCAATGAGGAGCTAGGGTAACAACTACAGGAATAAGGGGATGAGAGGTGTGGGAATAAAGGAGCTTCATTTGAGAGGATTTAGGTGAAGCAGTGTCATCAGGGGAGAGTCAGGCTCTAGACAGGACAAGAGGAGAAGGGGGCTTCCAAGGACGCTGAGGATAAGGGAGACTTTGCTGAGGATGAACCAAATTGCTCCAGGTTTCCAAAGCTGGGGAGTGGGTGACAATCCTAGGGATGAAGGACGCCCTGGGCATCTTGGACTTCATGTGGCGTTTGACATAAACAGGGATACAGGGATAATGAGAAATAATTGTTGTGAACTCAAATGTCAAAGTTTGGTGATACCCCCAAGTTAAAAGGAAACAAAATTGACTTTGGGTGGTGAACACACAACACAATATACAGATGATATATTGTAGAATTGTGTACTTGAAACCTATATAATTTTACTAACCAATGTCACCCCAATAAATTTAATAAAAAATAAAGAACAAAATTTGGTCACTTTCCTCAAATGTATGTGGCCTTTGGTTCTACACAAGTGAGAATGCCAGCAATGACACAGCTATTTATGGATGCTCTGTCATGCAGTTTCTTTTCTCCTTAACCCAGTGTTTTTCTAATGCATTCTTACAAGGCATATGTGAAAGAAATGTATTTGAAGTTTACACCTGTGTCTTACATTACAGACCAAATATTAATATATGAGAAAAGGGCTTTTACCAAAACCCCAAACCTGGGATGTTTGTGTGTGCACTTACACCAACCACATAAACTATGTATACAGACTGTCTTTCTGTGTACCTTATTGGAAATCAAAGTGACATTTCTACCCTATGTTAATTCCTATCTTTAACCAAATCCTCCTAATATATTTTTATGATGCCCGCTAATCCCTTGTGAAATTATTATTTATGTGAATGTGGGAGAAAGGCACTGTGTGTGTAGGAAAGTGATCAAGATAGAGAGAGGAAAAGAGAGGAATAGAGGGAGAGAGAAACCGTTTAATGTTTGTCTTCTCACTAAAATATAAACTTTGTAAGGCACATAGAGTTTGATCTGTATCCCCAAGTATAACAAATTACCTAACATATAGTAGATACTCAGTAATATTTAGTTCAGTCCATAAAAAAAAAAAAGATTAAACTCTATGGTGACTTTCAAAGAAATAATTCATTTTATAGGGTGTTTCTAGAGCTTATATGGGTGGAATGGATTGTATTTTCCTGTTTTAATCTACTTGGGTGGCTATAACAAAATATCACTGACTAGGTTGCTTTTAAACAACAGAAATTTATTCCCTACAGCTCTAGAGGCTGGGAAGTCAAAATCAAGGTGCAGGTATATTCAATGTCTGGTGAAGTCCTGCTTTATGGGATAGCCAGACATCTGTTTTAAATGGGACAGAAAACAATGGTACTGTGCCATTTCAAGTGGTACATATGGTCAGCCCAGTCTCACTGGGCTAAATTCAAAGTGTCAGTAGGTTGACTATATGTATTGTTTGAAACAGGACAGTACCATTTTCTGTCCTGTTTAAAACAGGATATCTGGTCAGCCTATTTCTGATACATTTTTACTGCATCCTCAGTTGACAGAAGGGGAGAGAAGTTCTCTCCAGCTTCTCTGATGAAGGTACTAGTGACATTTATGAGAATTCCCTCAGGATCTAATCCCCTCCCAAGGGCCTTACCTCAAAGTACCAACATATTGGGAATTAGGTTCCCAACATAGGATTTTAGAAGGGATGTAAGCATTTAATCTGTAGCATCTTCCAAATATAGTTTGATATAGTTTTTTTTTTTAAGATTTATTTTTATTGTTTTGTGGCAGAGTCAGAGAGAGAGAGAGACAGAGAGAAGGGGGAGGGCCCAGAGCGGTCTCCATAGTTGACAGCATTAGTTTTCCACATAGTTTCACTCCACAGGTGGGCACAGGGCTGCGCAGGGCAGGAACTTGGCCAGGAGCCTCCCGCATAGGCCCTGGAAAGAACTGAGCTGGATGCACACGCCAGTTCAGCATATGGGTCCGCAAAGGCCGGGGTTGGGATTTGATCCTTAGGCTCTGGGGCTGCAAAGCGAGCTCTCAACTCCCTGAGCCATCTCAGCTTCCCCATTTAATATAATCTTGATTATAATTTTACCAATGGGAAACAGAAGATTTGATTTCAAATAATACGTAATGTTAATAACAATAAGTGTTTATTACAAGCTAGGAATTATTCTGAGCACTTTATTTGTAGTGATGAATTTGATTCTCATGACAACCCCATGAGGTAGTTACACTTATTATCTCATTTTACATATGGGGAAACCGAAACATAAAACATTAAGGGTCAACAGTTGGGAAGTGGCATTGTGGACCTTAACTGTGCATACTCTTAACTGCTTCATTATAGTGTATCTGAGTGGTTGTTCTTAAGAATAAATTTAATTTTCTTTTAACCTATAATTTAACCAATTACAGTATTAAAAATAAAAGAGAAAGATGGCTATTACATAAGACAGTAAGAAGATTATTAGCATATAACTTTGAATAGTAATTCAGAGCACTAAGCACAACATAATGCGTTTGCCTACAGCTGGGGAAAATAAATTTTTTTGAAAGCCACTGTAAATGACATTATATGCCAAATGACTATAAATTTTTATTATAAAGGTTGTAAATGGATGATGATTATATGTCATTCTATTATCTTTTTCTGCAATTATGTAGTGCAATAGCATTTTTTTTTCTGTCAAGTGATTCCAAATATTTTGTATTTCTTATTATATTTTAATAAATGGTAATGCTTCAAATTATATAATGATTTTCCAGTTTTTCAAAATTATATCATGTAGGGATAAAGAATTATATATGATAGGCTAAGAAAACAATTTTTATTATATTTAAAGTTTAGACTATTCTAATTAGGAAAAAATGACAGTACCATGCTGTTAAAAATAAAATTGTACATCATTTAAATGTTTTTTTCCTCATCATACTATATATACTTTATATCCTTTATACATCAGAGAAAATTATATAAAATTTAAAGTGCATATTTATACTATATAAATTATGGTTTAGATATTATAAAATGTGTCTTTAAGCAAACAATATTTTTATAATATAATTTTAAACATTTTTCCATGAAGATATAATGCTTTTAAAAAGATTTCTGTGGTTACCCTTAGCACTTTAGCCATTTTCTCATCTCCTTTGCAGGTTTAATGTTTCTCTACTTAAATGTTCAATATGTAGTGAAATTGCTCAACACTATCCTACATCCACTTGTTTCTGAAACCATATTGTAAAAACTCAAATGCCTTCAAAGCCGATGATATTGCAAATATTAGTTAAGAGACCTGGTAAAAGAAAGGGAAAATTGTTGACCTAGAAAATATTGTTCAATTCTAAAAAATTTAAGAGATCTGGCTGGTAAAAGTCAAGAAACCAACCCTCCCTGTTGGATTGATTCAGCTCATTGATGGCCCTGCTTCCTACTCTGTCTCCTTAGGAAATGTCTTTTATGTCTCTGGCCTCATTTACCATCTGGCTAATGACTCAATTTTTTTAGACCTTTCTTTGAGCCACATAGTTGTAAATTCATTTTTCTATTTGACATTTCATATATGATATCCTATATTCAACATACCTCAGACCAAAGACCTCTGAACCTATTTTTTCCTAATATGTCCCATCTTCACAAATTGGTCCTCATTTATTCAAATTCACCAACAAGAAATCTAAGTGTTTTCTTGACAAGTTCCTGTGCCTTACCTTACTTTTCCCCTTTCTCTTTCCCTCTGTCTAATCTCTTATCAAGGCCTGGCCCTTACCCCTTTTTAACATGTCTTTTCCGTCTTATCTTCACCTGTACTGCCACCAACTTTACTTCATTTTCTATATTTTCTTGCTTGGACATTTGCAACACCCACTTAAATCATTCCATGTATTCAGCTTTCTCCACAATCCTTTCTCCGAGTAATCTTAAAATGTAAGTCTGATCTTGTTACTCTTCCACTTATTATCCTTCATTGCTTCCAATTGCTCTTAAAATAAGGTGACCAGACGTCCCGCTTTTGGTGGGACAGTCCTGATTTTTAACAATTTGTCCCGCATCCTGCGGCACTTTAAAAAAGTCCCAATTTTTGGAAAGAATGCAGTACAAGCTAGGGAATGGCGGGAGATAGACCAAATTTTTAATCAAGAACCCCCTCCCCCTGGTCTATGGTGTCCTGCTTTACCAGTGTTAAAATCTGGTCACCTTATCTTAAAATAAAATCCCAACTCCTTAATATGACTGCAGAGATCTTTAAAATTTGACTTTTCTCATTCTCACACTTCAGCTAGCCTCAGTCTTTCTTAGTTTCTTGCACCGTAGCCCATCTGATCTCCTTTAGCACCTTACTCCTTCAGCCATGTCTGCCTGGAAAGTTTCTGCCTTATCAACTTTGCCCAGAGGACACTTTGTCATTCTTCAAGCCGTAGGTAAGTGTCATTCCCCAAGGTAGCCTTCTTTTATTTATTTTTTTAATGCCCCAGCCTAGAAAAGGATCCCTTTGATATATCCTCATAAAGAAACATGCCTTTCCTTATCACAGCTTGTGATCACCTGTTTGTAACATTCATCACTGTGATTATTTAGTGAAAGTCTGCCTCCCTCACTTGACTAGAAGCTGCAGCAGAGCAGTTTCTCTGTTGTTGCTCAGAGATTACATGCATCGTAATAAATATTTTTGAGTGAACAGATGCTTAAATAAATAAAAGTATAATCTAATGCTCTGTGCAACTGGTACTTAGAAAGACTGTGAGAATGCCTAACAAGCCTCCAAGCTCCTCAGGCATTTACTGTTTGGGGATGTGCTATTTCTCACTGCTCTGCTTGAGCCCATGGCAAATCCATATATCCTCAGTGTGCAAAGTGAGCAGCTAGACCTATCTGGGATTCACTGCAAACAGAGCCGGCAGCAGCTTATGAAGAGTTGTTCTGTCATTTGTAATAGCTCCTCCAGCTACAGCCCACATATCTTAGAGACGGAATCATAAACATCCACCGCTGACCTCCTTTCTGTGGTTTCTAACAGTGGTTTGTACTTTAAGTAGCAAATTGCGCTCTGCTGTCTTCTTTTTTGCAAAGTTCTTTGTAGGTTGATATTTACAAACCCACCTCTCGTTTTATTATTTCTAACAATAACCCTGAGACAGGTACAGGAGCAATCAACTGCCTTCAGGTAATGACCCTCTCCAAATGGGAAAATAATTCTATGGTAACCTATATATAAACACTTTCTGTTAAAATATATTGGTTGCATATTTCTTGAATTATATGTTATAGCTCCATTAAAAAAACACACTTTTGCAGGTCAGGTGATTGTTTATTTCTCCAAAGACAAGTGTATTAATTTGAGCAAAGTGGAAATTTCATAAATATCTGTATCTGAAAAGTCAGGAACAGTGGTTAATTACACCAGTAAGATATGTTTGTCTGGGAAGTTGAATATTTTGGCATATACATTTTTATTGTGTTTTGGTGGTGATAAAACAATATTAGCAATTCTGAAACTCTAGATATATTACTTTATCAGGACTATATTTGATGCAAATATCAAGCATTATGTAATTTTATCCAAAAAATACGTGAATATTCATTGCTAATGAATAAAGGTTTATTTTTGTAATATAACCATCATTAATACAGCTAACAAAATTGACAATAATTTCTTAATTCTATTTAATATTCAATTTATGTTGAAATTTATCTAATTGACTAAAAGATGTCTTTTTGCACTTGGTTTAAATATGCATGAGAAAAATACCCAATTGCTTTTGATTTTTATGTCTTTAAATGTCTTCTATACTCTAACAATCTCCCCTCCTTTTGTTCTCCATGTCATAGTTTAGTTGAAGAAATTTAGCCTTTTAATCTGTAGAATAGTGGTTCTCAACTGCCTGGGCCGTCAGTCTGTGGCTTGTTGGTTATCAGGGCACACAGAAAGAGGTGAGTGGTGGATGAGTGAACAAAGCTTCATCTGTATTTAAAGCCACTTCCCATTGTTTGCATTACTGCTTGAGCTTTGCCTCCTGTCAGATCACCAGCAGCATTAGAGTCTCATAGGAGCGTGACCCTATAATAAACTTGCATGCAAGGAATCTGGGTTGTGCCCTCGCCTGATGATCTGAGATGGAGTTGAGGTAGTGATGCTAGCACTGGGGACTGGCTGCAAATACAGATTAACATTAGCAGAGAGGTTTGACTGCACAGAGACCATAATAAATCAGTTGCTTGCAGACTCGTATCAAGACCCAAGCTCAGGGCTCCTAATGATTTCGCATTACGGTGAGTTGTATAATTATTGTATATTAAAATGTAATAATAATAGAAATTAAGTGCACAATAATTTTACTGTACTTGAATCATCCCAAATTCCCCACCCCCATCAATGGAAAAATTATCTTTCATGAAACTAGTCCCTGATGACAAAAAGGTTGGGGACTGCTTCTGTAGAATGCCCAGTACCCTAGCTTTAGCTGAGTGTTTTCTTGTGGTATCAATTACCTTGTCTTATTATCCCCTATATTTTTTATAAAATGGTTGTAATATAGAGATGATTTGATTCAGATTTAATTATGACAACATATTCTCATAAATTGTGCTCTGTACTTCCTATTATATCACAGTACAAGACATAAAACATCTGCTTGTTTTACTTATAGCTATACTTACGTTTAAGTAGTAACAGCCTAAATCTTCAATTAAATGATTCCAATCAAACTTTTGCTGCTAACTATCCACTCATTCCACTGTTCTCTAATGCGATCTTTAAATGGCTTGTTTAGGCACACATCCAGCGGCTGTACCAATGATGTCAATCCTCCAGGAATAACTGCCGCATCTGTGTTTATTCTTGCCAGCCTGTTCTTTGTGCTGGTAGTTAAATGAGCCCTGAACATATCCCACACCAGTAGGCTACGTTCTTGACGAAGTCCACCTGGTCGCCTACCCCATACATTATCAAGGCATAGCTTTACCCCTTCTTCATCCATCCATC
>PVKE010031526.1:0-18985 GCA_004027555.1 Craseonycteris thonglongyai
CAGGAGATCCAAGCAGTGCATTTGCATGGCGACCTTTTGGTATTGTCAAATCAGACACACAAGAATCAGAGATCTTACTCAACATCGAGCACCACTAATTTCAAGGACACAAGTATTCACAAGGCACAGGGGGAAACATCGGACCTTCAACATAGCTTCCATGTCCTTTCTTGCAACATTAGGTTGTACTCTGGCCCAGATTTACCATGAGATCTCTAAACTATAGATGTAATCACTTCATTTATTGGTCTGCTATTCATCCTTTCTTTTCCCCAAGCTATTCTATGTGCCTGACACACACATTCCCTTCCTTATTCTAACCATTGCTTCCTTATTCTCTGGTTTCAATTTAAACATCACTTCTTTGTATGACTCCTCAAACTAGGTTATTCGTTTTTGTTGTATGCTACACTGGACATTAAAATTCCTCTATTATGGAACATATCATTTTTTATAATAATTATTTGTTTTGTCTGTCTTGTTCACTAGATTATAAGGATGAAGGGGGAGGGAGAGGGAAAGAGACGGTCTTTTCTGTTCACCATGGTATGCTCAAAGACTAGCACAATACTGGACTTAGTAATATTTACTGGATGAGTGATAGACTCAGTTCAATGGGGGCACAGAAGAATGAAGCACTGATTATATCTGAGAGGAAAGTGGGAGTAAGTAATTACCAAAACATTTAAAATATTAAACTGAGTTGTGACTGGTGATAGGATGTCGCTCACACAGAGTGTGCTTCCTATCTAGTCTTCTCTGACTTCCATTGATGATGGCAGACACAAACAGAGAATAAATATCAAGGCAGATAGGTTTAATTCATTTCCCGAGGAGGTGGAAATTTTTAAAGCCTTAAATTCTGGGAAGCAAATTGCAATTTTAAAGGTGATATATTTGTACTTCTAAGAATTCAGGTCAAGATAAGGAGAAGGAGGAAAGGGAAAAACTATCAATGAGAGTATCAGGTGCATCTAACAAATACTTTTGTCTTTTCTTTACACGAACATTCAGAAAATGAATGATTTTTTGCCAGTAGAGTTATTATTGCTTCCCATTCCCTCTTCTGAGAGTTTTTTCATCAAAATAATCATAAGCAGTAAAATCATAATAGCCAGTGTCTAATCTTTTCTAAGTTAGATTTATGGATCCTATCATGATCATTAGGGATATTACTTATCTAAGTAAAACGGGAAACAAATAGACTTCCCAAGCACATGTGACTATGATAAGGTACAGCCTATAGTATCACAGTTCAGAAGCCGTTACAAATGCCAAGTTGCTTCCTGATTCATTAGTGTGTATATAATAGCAGAAATCCCTCTAATTCCAGATTCTTATAATTAATTGCCATAGCCCCCAAATCCCATTCCACATACGCCTCACTTTGAGGATGAGAATGTACTAACAATGCTCTCTTAGGTAGAAGAGTTCTAAAAGTTAATACAGGAATAAAGAATGCCCCTTATCTCCAAACCCTCTGCTATCACTCCTAGTTTCCCCTTTCTCATTCTAAACCTTCTGGGACTATGCTTGCCTGGATATCAGACATGTCAAAGGAGAGAGCCCCCGAAGCCCAAATCAAAGGAGATTAGGCTTAACTGATGATTATCTGCATGATAGGAAACCCAGAGAAAAGCCTCCATCCTGCAGAAATTCTATTACTGACATGTGTATGAAAACTGAAAACCCTATCCTCAAAAGTTCCTTCTAAAAGAAGGCATTATCAGACACCAAGGACATGAATAACAATAGTATTTATCTGTGGTCCCTTTCCCTTACCTCCAAACAAACTTCCCTAACAGGATACATTCCTCCTAAGAGATATGATATTCACTTGGCTTCAGATAAGAAACAGGGTTATCTAGATCACTGAGTTGGGGAAAGACGGTGATTACTAATCAACCTCTCTTGGATAGCAGAGCTTCCTCCCTGGGAAAGAGGTATTGTTACCCCATCTACAAAGATGAAGAAAAAGCCAACCACAGCCAATGTGAATGCCCCACTCAAGCACACCTCTGAGGGGTTTCATTTCATATCCAGTTAGTAAGTGTGAGGTGCTTCACCTGGGAAGTTCAGACTTGCTCTTTTCATGTTGTCACTCCCTTCCCACCCTTCAGATCTCAGCTAAGCTGTCACATTCTTGGGGACGCCTTCCCTGGCCACCCAATGTAAAGTTGGTAATCTGTACTTATTTTGTCTCA
Source organism: Craseonycteris thonglongyai (assembly GCA_004027555.1). Taxonomy (NCBI): domain Eukaryota; kingdom Metazoa; phylum Chordata; class Mammalia; order Chiroptera; family Craseonycteridae; genus Craseonycteris; species Craseonycteris thonglongyai. The sequence continues at coordinate 2,205 of PVKE010031526.1, forward strand.
CAACACACTCTATTCTTTTGTTTCATCACACTTATCAGTTTGTAAGCATACACTCACTTTTTGTTAGCTTCTATTGTGCTTTTTGTACTAGACTGTAAATTCCTGAGGGCAGAGCACCTAGCAGAGTAGTACATCATAAGTGCTCAGTAAATATTACCCAAATGAACAAAGGGGAAAATTTGCATTTCTAATCCAAATTATACAATCATACCACTGTGCATACAATCTCCACATAAACGTGAGGTTAAATTCCATTTTCTGCCTGAAGCCTCTCATTTAATAAGATTTCTTCCAGTGGAGCTAAGGGTAATTGCATTTTTTTTTTTTCACAGCCCTCACGGGAAAGCTGTTCATCCCCATCATGCTCCACAATTCCTGAGATCAGCTTTGGCAACCTGGGGGTTTTCTCCAGGTCATTCTTATTTGTACTTCACAACCTACCACCATCACCACTGAGGCTCAAGCCATCTGATTGTGGCATCTGATAAGTCTTTGTTGTCTATATTCGTTCATATTATCATAAAAGTAGACACAAGATTTCTGTAACAGAGTTGTTCTTACTTATAGCAATAACCATATAAGTTCTCCTTTGTTTCAGTTCTTCCTTTATGGGATATGCCGTGAGAATCAGATGCCACCTGATATGTATCAGAATTTGTATTATAGGCAAGGAACCCAAAACATTATGAACCTGGGAGCCTACCAAAAAAAAAAAGAGGGGGAGTTGTGGGGAAGCTGGGATGGCTCAGCATGTTAAGCACTGGCTTTGTTGTCCTGGGATCAAAGATTGAATCCCTGCCCCAGCCCATGTGGACCAATATGCTGAACTGGGGTGTGTTTCCCATATGGGAGTCCCCCAGTTCAGTACTCACTGGGGCGAGTTTCCCATGTAGGAGGCCTCGGGTTAAGCCTCCGGCTCGAGGGGTCATGCCTCCCATGCAGGAGGCCCCCGGCCCAATCCCCACCCTGTGCGGCCCCCCGCCCACCTGTGTGAAGGAAACAATGTCAAAAACTGATGACACGCAACCATGGAAACTGCTCTGGGCCCTCCCCCTTCTCTCTGTCTCTCTCTGCCAAAATCAGTTAAAAAAACTTTTTTTTAAGAAAAAAAAGGCAGTTGTACCCCCTCCACTCCTGAGAGAGAAAAACATTTTCCTCCTAATGTAAACAAATGCTGGTTGGGAAGAGAAGTTAAGAAACCTGAGTTCTAATCCTTTGTAAAAAATGTCTCCAGGAAAAAGCTCAGCATCTTCTATTTCACAATCTCTGGAATATCTCCATGGTCTTGGGTTTCATTTCTCTTCTGAAATGTAAGCTTCTCAAGATAGTGTCTTACTATCTAATAACCCTTTATATACCAAGACTTGTTTTTTGACTCAGAGCTGAGGTTTCTTTGCTCAGAAATCCCTAGCATATAGAAACCTATTTTCTCTACAGCTCCCATACCACCCTCCAGTCCTCCTCAAGCTGCCATCTTCAAATTTCCTAATCACCCTTCCACTTTCATGAGCCACTTTACATACAAGTATTGCCTCTTAAACCTCCTCTAAATTCTGCCCTCATCCTGGAGAATTCTAACATCCCTGTGAACAAATGTTAGAGAAGTAGGGAAGCCTGATATTTAAACAAAATTGAAGTAACTAGCATGAAGGATATCTCAGTCAAGATCAAGTCTGTAAAACAGGAGCCATTCTATACACCCCAAGTATGGAGGGTTGAAAATTAAGAATTAGAGGTAGCTGAAAGAGCTGGGAGTAAAACAGTCTATAGCACAGAGCTGAACATCTTAAAGAAGCTAAGAAGCTGCCTCAAATTTCCCAACTTCATCTGTCTTTAGCACCTCCTCAGGGAATAATGGCCTCTCCTCTTCCATTTTCCAGTCTCCTCTTTGTGGAAAACTCTAACCCAAATTCAGGGTTTTCAGGGTTACAAGAGGGAACAGGATTCTGGGAAACCTAGCTCATCTGCTATAAGAGAAAGAGAGACAAAGAGAAAGAAAGAGAGAGAGAGAGAGAGAGAGATCACACAAGGGGTTTGGAGCTGATTCAAAATTGACAATAGACAGTCCAGGAAAAGGGAAAAAGTCATAGTCTTCTCTGTTTATCCACCTGTTTAACAGAATGTATGATGCAGAACACCTTCTCCAATAGCTTTTTGCTTTTCTTAATCTCAAGAGATGGTCATGCTGACATTTCCTGAAAGGAACTGCTTTTATTTTATAGTTCAACTTGTAACTCCTGATAATTCCAACAAAAAAATCCTCAGCTTTCTTTTCAGCAAAGATAAACACCAAAGCTCATGGTACCCTTAAGTCATCTTTTAAATACTAAATTAAAATGTTGAATATAAATTCATAAATTGAATGTAGTAGCTACTTGAACACATGTGGAAATGGCTCCATTACTACATTTTCAGGGAGCCTATTCTGAACTATTTTCATTTAGGAAAAAGTTTTTTGTAATATCATGAAATTCAAGCCATGAATATCAAATATCTTTGATGTTTCAGGTTTCTATGATAGAAAAATTCTGTGCTTTTTCTGCTACATTAAATAAAAATGGAAAAGTAAAATGGTTGAATGAATGGTGACATGAAATTTCTTTTAACTCAGCATAAACCCATAAAAAGCAAAAAAAAAAAACACAAAAAAAACATTAAAAGCCCATCAGTTTAAAAAGGAATTGAACTCACTGAGAAACTGAAGAAATCTATCCAATTCAAAATTAACCTTCTAAATCTTACAAGATAGAAATAACCCTATATGGACTGCTCTAGAAAATTAATTTTAACTACATGAGATGGTTTTAAAATCAAAGTATACCACAGAAACATGAATAGTATTTTGCTACTGTATAACACTTACTGAACAATTGCTAAGTAAAATGCTAAGAAAACATTAAGAATGTTCCCTAAAGGTAGAGGATGGACAAAAGTATAGGTGTCCCATGGAATACAACAATAGACCAATAATCAACTACCAAATGACCTGATATAATTTGAAACTGAAAACTGAAGCTAAAGAGATAACAAGATCTGCAAAAAGCCCTTACCTTCTCATTGCCTCTCACACAGGTGACTGACACTCTCTCAGAGCATTATTTGCCATTCTTTCCTGCATTTCTCTACCCATCTCTGGTCCTCTTCAGAGCATTCTTTTTCTGAATGGGAATATTTATTTTATTAACAGAGCATCCAGTGGACACATTACAACCAAACCCTACAACAGGTTTTGGGTGTACAAATCAAATCAAGCAGAGTCTTATTTCACAATGCAGAAGAGAATAGAAAACCCAAATTATTGCCTATCCAGAATCCTAACCTTCTTCTGGGAATAGTAACTTCCCACCAACATGTGAATAATGATCCTCCCCCTACTTTACCATGACATTCAAGTGAGCTCTGCCATGTCCTTTTTGATCTAATACCCCCTCAAGCAGAGTTGATTGCTCCAGAGTGGGCATTTGACCCAAACCAAACCAATCAAAGATGTGACCTCTGACTTCTGTAACTAAAAAAGGAAATAAGAAACTCAGTCCCTTTCTGAGAATAGAAATTATAAAGTATAATGCTCTCGACTATTAGTAAATGTTTTTCACCATCTACATAAAATTTCATGAGAGAAAATAAAAATAACAGCAATGAAATTAGAAAAAAAAATTAACCGAAGAGAGAGAAGCGTTGTTTTACGAAACTTCAATATTTTTTAGGTGGCTGCAGTGTGTATGTGGTGTGTGTGTGTGCAGGAGAGGAGAGAAGAATGGAAGAGTAAAATTAGGATGGGAGTAGAATATTCAAATCTTTATAATGAGGCTAACAACTTGTTTTATCCTAATGAAAAGTAAAAGAGGTCACTGAGAGATTTTAATCAGAGAATTCCATATCTTTCAATTTAACAAAAAACCATATTCTCTAAGATTTAGCTCTGGAAGTAAAATCTCCTAGGACTCACCAAGTGGTTCCTAGTATCCTTTTATCCCTTTTCCTATGCCCTTTTTTAATCCCATAAACACAGAAGTGTATATGAGGACCTTTGAAGAGAATTTATTTTATTGTAAGGTAGAATAAAAGGGAAGTCTACATGAAGAACAGAATTACGGCCTCTCAGGCTTGTGACTTGCAGGTTTCAGATACTTCCTTAGGAGGCTTATACAAGTACTTTTCTGCCACACACACCATCTGAGACCCTTGTACTTAAGACCCAAGAACTGACGTAACTACATTTGGTTCCAGTTCTGGCTTTATACAAGAACTACAGTCCTACTCCAAGCAAAATCTCAGAATCTTCGTGAACAAAAATAAATGAGCCAGATTCCCACTATGCTGCCCACTGAGGCATTACATCTTTGTTCATTTGATTCTAATTTGAGAGATACACATTTCTTCCTTGTGTGACTGACATTAGTAAGATACTAGCCTTCAACATAAAGTGGGAATATTTTAACCTAAATTGCTAGAGAGCTTAATGACTATTTTATGTATTTAACAAAAATTACTCACATAAAATAACATGAACCTAGTTCTTAGAGAGATAATACTAAAAGTGGGGTGAGTGTGAAATGGTGACCACCTAACCCATGATGGTAAAGACTTATTCTCATGAATGCGGATGACGAAGAATAAAGTCACATTTGAGATATACTTAAAGAAATCTAATAAAACTTGGTAATGAGTGAGATAAAAATAAAAATAAAAATTATTTATTCCCAAATTTTGGTTTAAAAAACTAAGTAGATAGATCAATGACTCATTAGCTGAGAGAAGAGAATGAGGAAGCAGGCAGATTTTTGGAGAAGAAAATGATTAGTTCAATTTTGGACACATTATATTCAAGTTACTGGTAAAACACACAAGTGGAACTGTTCAGTAGGTAGTTGAAATATTAATCAGGAATAAGAACTGTGTGAGATTTATAGCAACAAAGCCAATTCAAAAACATCAACAGAACACAATGGTAGTAAAACAAATTTATGTTAACTTGTTATAGCAAAATAAAATGTGTGGCCTCAGAAATCTTGGGAACCTAGGTCAGAAAGACTATGAATGGACTTTGGTTTGGTTAAAGCTTATTCTTAGTGATTTCTGATGGAAGACTGTCTTCACTTCACAACTGCTTTGTAATTGGACGCAGTTGCAAAGTGAAGACAGTAGTTACTATGCATCTCAGGATGTCTTGTTCAGAAAGCATAAGGAATATATAGAGAGAGGTATGGTGGTCACTGATAAGGAAGCCACGGTCACTCAAAAGAAAGAACTGCTACACCAGTTACAGAAGCATTGTGACCTTGGGAGAAATAACATTCTTTGTAGATAGTACAGTTAACTCTACATATGTGCCTATTATCACAACCTGTTTATTAGTAGGACTCATTTACTCACTCAGTCTTAGGCATGCATATGTTTACTTTTCTAGTTCTTGGCTGATTTTTACTATCTCAAAATATTTTGCTGTCATCAGCTCAAAGTTGGTAATCTGTGGAAATAGAGTAGGTATCTAATAATGGTACTAAGGCTGGGACCCTTTGGATCTTTTATGCTCACTTAACCACAATCCCAGTCTTTGATATGGCAATTGGTGTTTTCTCAGGCATATGTAAAGTGCTATGCAAACAAAGCTTCAACCTACCTAGTTATACACCCAATATGTTTCTTTTTCCAGGTCAGGAAGCCACTTCTGTAGAGAAATTCTGTCTAAAGAAATAATAATAACAAAAACCTAAGAACAACATGATGACATAGGTTAAGAAGTAGAAGACACAGTACGGAGTATTGTTGTGAATACAAAAGGAGAGAGACTTAAGGAGGGAGTAGCCAACAGAAACAGATGCTGACAAAATAAAAGTAAGAACACACCCATTGATGGATCATGTAGGAAATTGTTTGAATGGTGGGACCAAAGCTAGATTTCTATGAAAGCAAGGAAGACTGTAAATGTACACCATACTCTCAGTGTAATGCTGTGATGAGAATGAGAAAGGGCAATAGCTCAAAGTAGACACGAGGTCAGGGAAACGTATTTTCTTCGTTTCTTTACACTAGGAGAATTGAACATTTTTATAAGTTTAGTGGACTCAGAGAAGGAGAGGGAAAGACACAGAAGAAAGAGAATAATGAATGGTGTAACTTCTACAGGAGATGGAAGAGAGGGGATGAGTGCACAGGTAAAAGGCAAACATCTGACTGATCAGATCAAAAAGAAGGAAGTAAGATGAGAGGTGGACAGGGGAGGTGGGAGGACAGGTACTTGAAAGAGTTTCCATTATGTAACCTTTATTAGTCTTGTGGAAGAAAGGGTCAGGCAATCTACTGACACTGAGAAACTTGCATTTGAAATAACCACTCAGAGAAATTAGATGACCAGTTGATATTTTACAGACCTTAAAATAGTAATAGTTATAGTACAGATAATTTTATTTATTCTCCCAATATTTTTCAATATCCAGGACCTTACCCAAGATGCTTATAAGTTTACTTTCCTTATAGAGAACATGCGTGTTAAAAATAATTTTTTAATTATTTTATGTTTTTACTTATCTAAAAAATGGGGAAATTTTTTAAAAACACAAAACACAGTTAACAGTGGTTATTCTGGAAAGTGGAATTAGAAGATATTTGGGATTTTTCATTTTGTATATTAAGTTTTCTTTGAATTGCTTTTTGTAACAAGAATTTGTTATTTTTAATACAATTTGAAAGAAAAACAAACAGTTCTAATCTGAAAGAAAAAGATTAACTTTCTAAATGTCTGGTAATCATGCTCAGAGTAAAAGGGGGAAATGATACTCCAAGCAAATGGCATTCAGAAATTAATGGGTATAGCCATACTTAATAGCTAACCAATTAGATTTCAAGATTAAAAAGGTCATAAGAGAGAAAGATCCATATTTTATCATGATAAAGGGAAAAAAACCCAAGAAGACATAACACATATTAACGTAGACGTTCCCAACTTGAGAGCACCAAAACGCACAAAGCAACTACTAAAAGAACTAAAAAAAGAAAATTACAAAAGCACAATTATAGTAAGGGACTTAAACAACTCATTAATATCTATAAATAGATCATCCTATTATAATGAATACCTGACATTCTGCACATAGCCTTTCTACCTGGCATTACGCACATAGTATTGTACTTTTCATTATTGTGCCACTAGCCCCGCTCTGTGATTTTTCCAGTTCCCCCTCTCTGACTTTGTAATTTTTCATTGCCTTTGTTACTTCCCTATACAAGTACCAAAATGTTCTACTGCACCTCATGGCCACACTGCTCCCAGGTGTTCACTTAACTGCAAGTGCAACTACACCAGCTATTTCCCTTATTTAGAATTAAGATCAGAATCTAGCTAATCCCATTGTCTGCTCCAGCTTCTGAACAATGCTTTGCTGTTAGGAATTAGGCCAAACAGGGTATGGTTTTTGCCTTTATAAACCCCTCATTATCTGCATTCAGGGCCATGGGTCTTTGAGAGACACTAGTCCTCCATGGTTGCCAGCTTCTGAATAGAGACTCCTATTTCGGCCCTCATACTTGGCATTCTTTGTGGGTTATTTCTCCTCACAGATTACAATAATCCAACAAAAAATAGTAAGAAAATATCAGCCTTAAATGATACACTAGAAAAAATAGATGTCATCAATATTGACAGAGCTTCTCAGCCCAGGACACATTCCCCTGCAGTGCACATGGAACAGTCCTAAGGATGGACCACAAGTTGGGGCACAAGCAATCATTAAGAAGACTGAAATTATACCAAGCATATTCTCTGATCACAATGCTTGGAAATGAGAAAAAGTAAGTGGGGAAAAACCACAAATGTAAGGAGATTAAATAAGATGTTACTAAACAATGACTGGGTCAATAAAGAAATAAGGGAAGAGATCAAAAGATACACAGAGACAAACAAGAGGGACATTATAACATATCATAATTTGGGGGATGCAGTAAAAGTAATAATAGGAGGAAACTTTATATCATTATAGGCCTACCTCAAGAAACAAGAAAAATCTCTAATAAGTGAAGTAACATTTCACCTTAAACAACTAGAATAAGAACAAATGAATCCCAAAGTCAGTAGAAGAAGGATATACTAAAAACTAGGCTCCAATTAAACAAAACAGAGGACAAAAAGTAATAAAAAATTAATGCAATGAAAAGCTGACTCTTTGAAAAAAGTAATAAAAATGCCAAACCTTTGGCTAGACTCACAAAGGATAAAAAAGAAAAGACTCAAAAAAAATCAAAACAAAATTAGAAATGAAAGAGAAGAAATTATAATTGAGAAATCAGAAATACAGGACTATACAAGAATACAAGACATAAACCATCAAATTTGATAACCCCAAAGAAATGAACACGTTCTAAGAATATATACCCTTCTTAGACTGAATCACAAAGAACTGGAAAATCTAACCAGAAAAGTCAACAGCAATAAAATTGAAACAATCATCAAAAACCTTCCCCAAAGTAAAAAGCCCAGGACCAGTTGGATTTACTAATAAATCCAAAGAAGATTTAATACCTCTCCTTCTCAAATTCTTCCAAAAAACTAAGGAAAAGCAATACTTTCAAAATCATTTTATGAAGCTAACATTACCATGATACAAACCCATGCAAGGGTAATAAAATACAAATCACAAAAAAACAAAACAAACAAACAAAAAATTGCTGACCAATATCCCCAATGATCACCAATGCAAAAAATCAAAAAAAAAAAGAAATACTAATAGGGGAAGCTGGGATGACTCAGGGGGTTAAGCACTCACTTTGCAGCCCTGGAGACCGAGGATTGAATCCTGGCCCCAGCCTGTGTAGACCCATAGGCTGAACTGAGATGTGCTTTTTATGCGGGAGCCCCCCAGTTCAGGTCTTGCCCCCCAGTTTGGCCCCTGGCTCAAGGGGGCATGCCTCCCACGCAGGAGGCCCCCAACCCAGTTCCAGTCCTGCATGGGCCCTGCCCACCTGTGTGGAATGAAACCATTTTGAAAACTGATGACATACAACTATGGAGACTGCTCTGAGCCCTCCTTCTTCTCTCTGTCTCTCTCTGCCTCTGTCTCTCCATGTCTTTGTCAAAAACAATAAAATTAATCTTAAAAATATACTAATAAATCAAATACAAAAGTACATTAAAAAGGTAAAACACTATAATCAAGTGGGGTCATTGCAGGAGCACAAGAGTAGTTCAACAAATGGAAATCAATCAATGTATATACCACATTAACCAAATAAAGGATTAAATCACATGATCACATCAACAAATGGAAATCAATCAATGTATATACCACATTAACCAAATAAAGGATTAAATCACATGATCACATCAATAAATATAGAAAAAGCATTTGACAAGATACAACAACATCCATTTATTATAAAAACACTCAAAAAATGGGTATAGAAACAAAGTGCCTCAACATAATAAAGGCCACCAATGAGAAACCCTCAGCTGATATCATCCTCACTGGTAAAAAAACTGATAGCTTTTCCTCTAAGATCAGGAAAAAAACAAAGATGTCCACTCTCACCATGGTTATTCAACATAGTACTGGAAGTCTTAGCTAAAATAATTAAGCCAGATAAAGAAATAAAAGGCATCCAAAATGCGAATGAGGAAGTTAAATTGTCACATTTAGGAGATGACATGATTTTTAAAATATAGAGCCCTAAAGACTTCACCACAAAACTATTAGAAACAGTACATTAATACAGTAAAGTTACAGAATACAAAAAATCAATGTACAAAAAAAGTTTTTATATACCAACAATGAAATTTCCGTAAACGATATTGAAATTTTTTAAACAAAGAATTTTGCAACTGCAACATAAAGAATAACACACCTAAGAATAAATTTAATAAAGAATGTAAGGGACCTATATAATGAAAACTATAAGACATTATTAAAGTAAACTGAAGACACAAAAGAATGAATGGATAGTCATGAATTGAAAGAATCAACACAGTTAAAATGGCCATATACAGGTTTAATGCAATCCCAACCAAAATCCCAATAGCATTTTTCAAAAAAATAGAACAAAGAATTCAACAGATTGGTATAGAATAACAAAAGACCCTGAATAGCTAAAGCAATCCTAAGAAAAAAAGAATAAAGTCAGAGGTAGCAAACTCCCTGAATTCGTATTATCTTACAAAGGAATAGTAATCAAAACGGCGTGGTACTGGCAGAAAAACAGACACATAGACCCAGGGAATAGAATCATGAGTCCAGAAAAACAAATAAACAAACAAATATATATGGACAAAAAAATTTTAACAGGGAGCCAAAAACATATAATGGAAAAAAGAATGCCTCTTTAATAAGTGGTGCTGGGAATACTGAAAAGCCTCCAAACTAGACCATTGACACAATACACGAAGTTAACTGAAAATGAATCAAAGATCTAAATATAAGAACTGAAACAATAAAATAGATTAACAAGATTAAGAAAAAAAGAACATAAATACAAAATTTATGAACCTTGGTCTTAGAGATCATTTTACAAATTTGATCTCAAAGGCAAGAAAAGTAAAAGCAGAAATAAATGAATGAGATCATGTCAAACTAAAAAGCTTCTGAACAACAAAAGACCAAAAACGGAAACAAACCAAATGGGAGACTATATTAGCAAACAACTCCAATAAGGGGCTAATATCCAAAAGGTATAAAGAACTCACACAACTCAAGTCAAAATTACAAACAATCCAATTAAAAATGGGAAGCAGACCTGAACAGATATTTCTACCAAAAAGACTTAAGAACAGCCCACAGTTATATGAAACGATGCTCAACCTCACTAGCTATTAAGCAAATGTAAATCAAAACCACGAGATACGACCTCTCACACCTGTGACAATGACTGTTATAAAAAACAGAAATATTAACGACTGCTATACAAGCTGAGGACAAAATGGAACCCACATTCACTGTCCAAGAAAAGGTAAACTGGTAAAGCCACTACAAAATCAGTATAAAGGAGCCTGAACAAATTGAGAATAGAATTACCATTTAACCCGGAAATCACTCTTCCAGGTATCTATGTGAAAAACACTGAAAATATTTATATATAAAGACCTGTTTAAATTTATGTCTACTGCAGGGGCATTCATATTAGCCAAGAAACGGAAAAAAATAAATTGCCTGTCATTACATGATAGAATAAAAAAGGTGCAGCAGACATTTACAATGGAATACCACTCAGCTCTAAGAGAAACCGTTGGAATTCCTGACAACATGGGTGGATCTGGACTGTATGAGAATGGAAAAAAATACATATGAATTAACTCATTTCTTGGTTATAAAAAACAGTTACAAACAAACAAAAAACCTACAGAAATACATTATGGTAGTGACCAGAGAAAAAAGGGAATGAAGGAAGGCTAAAGACGGTCAAGGAGGCCAAACATGTGGTGAAAGAAAGGACACTAGAACTTCGGTAGTGACCACATAATAGACTATAAAGATGGTTTATTCAAAATGTTACACTTGAAATTTGAAGAATGTTGTTATTGAAAGAAGTCACTAGAATAAATTTAAAAGTATTTATAAAGGAATAGCGTCTGAGCTCAACGCTGTGTGCTCAAAGTAGGAGCCATGGCTGCACCCAGCCGTCCCCACACCTGTGGGTGGGCTGGGTCGGTGTAACCGTGAGTGGCTTGGGCTGGAAGGCGAGCAGTCGGCAACCCAGAGGGGCCCTGGGGGGGTGCACGTCTGAGCAGGAAGTCCAGGTAGGGGTTCCCAGGCAGTTAGTGACCTCACTTCCTGATGCCAGCATCCAAGAGAACTCAGAACTCTGGTGACCAGGCAGCCATTTCGAGGGAGGGCCCTACCCAGCTCACTTGGCTGGAGAGAGCCCAGGGAGCAAAATGTCCCGGTGCTGTCTGCCCGCGAGCCGAGGCCGTGGCCGTGGCCGTGGCCACCAAGACGCCTGAACGGGCGGGATCGTGCAGCGCTGCCGACAGTGGGTCAGGGCTCCCCGGAGAAGCCTCTGGCCTTTCGCATGCAGGTAACACGGGGAGGCCCGGGCTAGGCGGGTTCAGGCCAAGCATCCACTCGCGTCTACCCTGGACGGCCCCACATCCCCTCCCTCGCTCTGCAAGGTGGGGTTCATGTGGGGAGGACCCACTTCAAGCAAGAGCAGGCTGAGCAAAGCTCAGAAGCCTGCTGGGCCAGCCACATTCACACCCCGGGGCACAGCTGGCTGGGGGACGTGGGATGCAGAGCAGCTCTGTTCTGTCCCCTGAGCTGACCCCGAGCCCTGGAGCTGAATCTCGTTCTCCCTGGGGAGGGGTCTGCGCAGATACAGGTCTGGGCCTGTGGGTATCGGAACGCTGAGTGGGCACAAGAAGCAGTGACCAGGGCTGATGACCCCTGACTGCGTGTCAGTCACTTTCCTTGCAGGCACCAGCCCAGGAGACCCAACTGGAGCTACTTGATGGGGACACGCGCCCCATCTCCTGCTACGAGGGGCAAGTCTCCCTGGCTGGCGACATGGGCCAGCACAGCCTTGGGCTGGAGCACCTGGAACCCGAGGAGGCAGAGCCTGAGGGTCTGCCGCCGGCTTCGGGAGCAGAGCAGGCTTCGGCTTTGGGGCCCGAGCACACCGAGGAGCGAGATGCAGGCACGGCAGCCAATGAACAAGTCCAGGCCGCTCCGGAAGCCCAGGCGTGTCCCCCCGTGGCTGTCATCCCGCTCCAGGAAGTCACTTGGGAGATGCAGCCCATGCCAGCGCCCATCCCATCAGCAGTTCCACAGCAAGGAACCGGGTCTGGAGCCACTCCTGCAGGCGAGCCTGGGCTGGCATAGGACCCAGGACCCATGGTGTCACAGCTGGTTTTGGCACCTTCCTCCGTGCCTGCCATCAAGGGACCTCTGGTCCAGCCCACTCCTTCAGTGGACCTCTCCATCCGCTGCACCTTTGAACTTTGTTTCTATGCCTTTCTCAATGTTATGTTTCTTGCTCATTTCATTTGGTGTGTTCTCTTTTACCTTTTCAATGTAATAAAATAGAATGTTATTTAAAAATAAAAACATGCTCCACCTCAGTTTTCATCAGGGAAATGCAAACTAATAAAATCACAAGATGCTGTTGCACACCTACTACAAGGGCCCAAATCTACAATGCCAGCAACACCAGATACTGACGAGGAGGTGGGATGCGTTGAACTCTAGACTCTCTCATTTGTGGCTGAGGAGCAGGCACTTTGTAACACAGTTGGGCAGTTTCTCAGAGAACTAAACTTACCCGTCCATAGAATCTAGCAATCATTTTTGTAGGTTTTCCCCAAAGGCGCTGCAAACACTGGTCACACAAAAACCCATATTCAGATGTTTAGAGGAACTTTCCTCACAACCGCTATAACCTCGAAACGCACCAACATGTCTTCTTCATTAACTTAACGGATAAGTAAACTCTGGTACACTAAGACAATGGAATACGATGCAGCATTAGAAAGAAATGTTACTAAGCCCAGGAAGAGCCTTAAATGCATATCACTAAGTAAAAGAAGACAATCTGAAATGGATATTTCCCGTGTGCTTTCAGCAACACGACACTGAGGAAAAGGCAACACTATGGAGACGGTGAAAAGATCAGTGGTTGTCGAAGGGCGGGGGGAAAAGCAGGTGGAAATAGCTGGAGCACAGAAAACCTTTTAGAAAAGTGAAAATACTCAGGATAATACCCATCCAAAGGACACAAGCCACGATGCATTTGTCCCAAACCATAGCACGTACCACACCATGAGGAAACCGTCCGTGAACTACATATAGACTCTGAACGACTATGTTGTGTCAGTGCAGGGTCGTTAGCTGCATCAAATGTACTGCTCTGATGAGAAATGCTGGTGATGGGGGAGGCCAGGCGCGTGTGGGGGTACGGGAGCGATGACACTTCTTTGTCCCTTCCCCTCAATGGTGCCGTGAACAACCTAAAATTACTCTTTCAATACCGGTACAGACATGGCCCGTATGGCACGTGAATACATACTCACCGTCACTCATCATCGGACAAACACAAATAAAAACCACCAGGAGATACCACTTTGCTCCTATTAGGAATGCTATCATCAATAAAGCAACAAGCAACAGATGTTGGTGAGGGTGTGGAGAAAAGGGAATTCTCACATACTGTAGCTCAGATCACAAATTGGGGCCACCAGGGTTCAAAACGGTATTGGAGGCTGCTCAGATAACTCAAAACAGGCCGGGTAATAATACCCTTTGAACCGGCCATTCCACTTCTGGTATTTATCCAAAGAAATCCATAACATTCATTCCAAAATATGTATGCCCCCCCCATGTTCACTGCACCATTACTTACAATAGCCAAGACATGTAAGCAGCCTAAGTTCCCATCAACAAGACAACTGGATACTGAAGGTGGTACCTATACTTGGGGGAATATTACTTGGCCATGAAGAATGAAGTCTTACTGATTTCACAGGTGTGTGGAATCTAAGGAAGAAAATAAACATACAGAAACAGATTCATAGATAGAGAACAAATTAATGCTTGCCAGACTAGAGGTGGGTTGGAGGGCTGGGTGAAAAAGGTGAAGTACAAAATAGTTGTGAAGATGTAAGACACAGTACAGGGAGTACTGTCAATAACATTGTAATGACTTTGTGTACTGCCCGGTGGGTAGTAGCGCCATGCGGAGGATCACATTGTAAAGGATATCAATGTTTAACCCAAATGCTGCACACTTGAAACTAACATAATATCAAATGTCAACTACAACTGCAAAAAGGTTTGAAAAAATACAATAAAGGAGTTTAGCAGTGACAAAAATCTGTAAGTTAAAAAGAAAATAAATACAGGACACTGAACAGGCACAGGAATATGCTCAAAGTCACTAGGTAACTCCCTTTGAGATATGGAGAAACTGAGTGGCAAGTACACCAAGTAATTGACCCAAGGGCACACACATCCCTTTGGCCCGTGGACTCTCTTGCACAGCCAACCACAGTGAAGAACCTAAAACAAGGGTTGCTTTGGCTCACCCTTGTTTGGGGCACCTGCTCTGTCCTGACACAGCCTTGCACTCAGTGAAAACCTGAACCACAAACTCAATTTTTAACATTGCCTTACATTAAAAAATGGAAGCTGCATGTGGTACTAAAATGTGATTTCTAGACACAGCTTTTTTGACAACAGTTAAATAAGAAATTGACCTTGAGACAAAAATTGTACTTCTCTCTTACGCACACACTTTTCAAATACTTACAGGAAGGCTGCAAGGCCTTCTGTAGAACTAATACTACTTTAAACACAATCCCAATGAATATTCATGGGAATAGGAATAAAATGAGAGTTCTACATCGCTCTAGTAAGACAGAGTGGGCAGGGCAGGATGTGTGATTCCTCACAGGCTTCTTGGTGACGCACTTTATGGAAATCCATCACCACATAAACCTCGCCTGGCCCACGTTGTAATAACATCAAAGCTTCACTGACTGCATGGTCCCCTCTGCCCAAGTGCCCCTGTCCAGATAGGTCTCTGGCTCCCTGGGCCTCCAGGGCACTGGGGCTTATGCCCTGGTCCTTCCCTCAGCTCTCCAATAGGAGCACATGTCCATCATCGGTACTGCTTCTCAACTAGAAAGCATGGCCAAGGCCAGCCGTGACCTTTGCACAGGGATCTGTCCCATGCACCCCTCACCCAATCCCATTGCTTCGGTGTCAAGTCTCGCAGGGTGGTGAATCAGAGACCAGACCTTAACTCAGCAGTGAGATTTCTACAGCTTGTCTCTCACAACTTTTGGTTTCACCGATGTCCTAATATCACGGTGGCTTCTGTGATGATTTGTCCTCATAGAGCAGTTTCACCATAACAAATATTAAAAGGAGTACACCTGTGTTTAAACAAACAAACAAACAAACAAACAAACAATAAAAGGCCAGAGTAGGAAAGCCCAGTGATTGCAATGTTAGCCAAAGGAAGGAAATAAGACTAGAGCAGACATACTTGACATAGGAGAAAAAAAGAGCAAAGACCAATAAATCAAACACTAGACCTTTATTTTTTTTTTTTTCTAAATAAACAAAATTTACAAGCCTTTCGGTAGGCTAATAAGATAGAGAAGACTTGATACATAAACTCAGAAAACCATGAGATAGATGTTCCATCTGATATCACAGGAGTACACAGGATCATTAAGAGACCACTGTGGACAATTACAAGCCAACAAAACGGATAGCCTAGAAGAATTAGATAACTTCATAGAAACATACAACCTACTAAGACTGAATCAGGAAGAAACAGACCACCTGAACAGACAAATATTAAGTAAGGCGATTGAATCAGAAACCAGAAATCTCCCAACAGTCCACTATAATTAAAAAAAATAACTAAATTTTTTGTTTGTTTTTCTGTTAAATTTATTGAGGTGACATTGGTTAGTAAACTATATGTGTCAAGTGCACAATTCTATAATACATTATCTGTGTATCGCATTATGTGCTCACCACCCAGTCAGTTCTTCTTCCATCACCACATATTTGATGCCCCTTCCTCTTCTACCACCCTTTCCCCCTTACCCTTTGGTAACCACAATACTGTTGTCGGTGTCTATGAGTTTTTTGTTGTTTTGTTTTGTTTTTTAATATTATTATATTTTATTGTTAAATTTAATGGGGTGACATTGGTTGGTAACAATTAGATAGTTTCCCGATGTACAACTCCACATCACATCACCCATGCATCGCATTATGTGCCCAGCTCCCAGAATCAGGTCCCCCTCCAACACCATATATCTGGTGCCCACTCCCACCTCCCCCCACAAC
>PVKE010031527.1:0-18981 GCA_004027555.1 Craseonycteris thonglongyai
GAGACAATTTCGGAGAAGCCTCATTTTCACCTTAGTTATCTGACTTGTGCAGGACACAAAAGATTAGAGGTCAGAATTTTTCAGATAATTGCTTGTTTTTCTTGTCTCACAGGTTTACCACTGACACTTGCTTTTCTGAGCATGTATGGTCCTTAGCACACAGTGAACACGCACCAATTTCTGGGTAAGAGCTGTGTGGCAAAAGAAAGAGGTGGTGGAAAATTAGAATCTGATATTCTGCTTGAGACTCAGGTGGAAAAATGTCTTCATTAAAATTCTAATGTAATCCCAGTTTTCTTTCTATCAAAATGCCAAATATAACAGGAAAATAATTAGTTCCAAGTTCTATACCCCTTTTCTTATCAGGCACTTCCAGCCCCCAGGACTAATCCAGTCACCATCAAGCAATTACCTGACCACTGGGGCTACTGGGACTTGCTAACCATTTTGGGGAGTGTGCCAGGTTCTTTCTGAGTCAGTAAAAGTGGTCAATTACTGACAACTACACCCACTCATTAATCCTTGGTAAAGGGCTAGACAGCCAGGATAGTAATTATATCTTTATTCAAGGCAACATGACCTTAGGTAGGCAATGAGCTTACTTACCATGTTGATGTAGCTTGGAGAAGAGGTTCCATCTCCAGGCTAAGAGGCAGGGCTTTCTATTCCATTAGAGTCTCTGCTGTTTTTCCTGACACTGCTTTTAGAATCACTGAGGAATCTGCCATGTGATTTACTCATACCATGTGTTCCCAATGTAATCTTTGACATTTTGAGAAAGTGAAAGGGTGATGGAAGAATTTAGAAGAAAGCTCTAGTATGGACAGGGGAGCACAATATTTGAGTTGAGGAACTATTACAACCATATGGTACTATGGCATTTTGAGGTCCAAGGTTCAACCTTGTAAATTGCAATTCTGATCACCTATAGCTGAGACCATGTTAAGAAACATTGTTGGCATTTCACAAATTATTTGGAAGCCAGGAACGTATCTTTGGAGCAGAGAAAACCTTATTGAACCTTGTAAAGTGAAAATGTAAAAATTTTTTTTACTGCAATGATAATTTAATTGAAAATAAACTCTTTAAGGAAGAGAAGGAACATAAAACATGATGGTTTTTGAAGAACTTTATGGACTATTTGTTGTAGCACTCTTGGTACGGATTATAGCTAGAGTATTTTACTGGCTTTTTTATGCATACAGCATTCTGTCACTGAAGTTAAGAGACCTCAGTTTCTCTTTTGATTGATTTAAACCCTTGAGCATCATTCAAGTGCTTATATTATTTTTCTTATCCCCCCTCCCAACTCCTAATTGAGAGGAACTACTTTAAAAAATTACCCAAATGCTTGCTCTGATGTATATATGCACTTAGTAGTTTGCACTTAAGAAAACTATTAATCTAAAAATGAAGAGATGAATAGTTCTGGTTGGTACTAAATAATCAAACAATCTCATTCACTCTAGTATAATAACATATAAAATAATCAAATAATCAAATGAGAAATAGAGTGATATAAACAGCAGTTGAACACAGTGGTTAGTGAATGTAAAGCAACTCAACTGGAAAACGAATCCCATCACTCGATAATAAATGATTATTCATTATTATCTTAGAAATATTTTTACTTTTTTCCTCTACCAAGCCACTTAGTAGTTGTGTCTTACAGGTCTCAGATAAAAAGTATCATTTTATTTAAAGATGCATTAATGGCATAATCATTAAATAGTTTTTCCTGAAGATTTTGAATTAATTGTATTTTCCTGTAAATATTGTTTTAATCTGGTTTTTCTTCCTGGTGGTCAGAATGCATATGTTACAGAATATTTTCTTTTATTCCAGTTTTCCACCCTAATGACCAACTTTGACCTTTAAGTTGGATAAAAATCATTTTAACAGAGGTGACTGATCTTTTTTTTTAAATAAAGAGGGAATTTTATTTGTCAGTGATAATATAATTTCATAATTGTGTTAGCTGCCTTGGATATATTTTGTTTTGAAATTATTCAGTGACTCTCTAAAAGTGTGGTGCCAGTGTGTTTTTTTGTTTTGTTTTGTTTGATCTTAGTTATTCCTTTTGTTCACTATTACACACTATGCCTCAAATTTAAAATTTTGGTTGTAGAACTGAACTGATTGCTTTGCTGTGAGAAAAGGAAGAAAGGGAAAAGGAATTAGATAAAAAATACAGTTTTAAATATCTTATGTAGTTGGGTATGAAAGACAGTTTCAAGATTAGGCTGAAGAGTTTTAACAGCAGAACTTTAAGTTTTATTACAGCAGTTAAGCTATCAATTTGCTACACCTATTTCTACCCTGGTCTTTCTTCAGCCATTACCAGCCCGTCAGCAACTAACTTTTGCCCTGGGAATTTTCACCAAGAGACATGGTTATCTTCAATGCCTTTATAAAGAATCATGATTTAAAAAGAAAATACCTTACCAATCTTTTGAAAAACAAAGGTTGTCAAAAAAATTGGCTGACATTTCTGTCCTATTAGATTCCTGGTATTAGCTATTGACCTCTATTAAAATTGAGGGAAGCAGACAGGTCTCCAAGCACTGTCCATCTCTACAACTGTGGTTTGGCAAAAGCCCTGGAGACTCTAGCCCAGAGGCCACATGCCCTGAGCAGGTACTTTTCCTCCTTAACAGCAGCTCAATAATAGCACACCATGCATCACACCGAGGCCTGAATTCAGCTTCCTTACACTCAGGCACATTGTCTCAATTAGTCCTTACACCTGAGGAAACCAAACATCAAGGTTTCAGTCTCTCATTGAGATACTGCTCCATAAAATGCCACCTCGGTTTTGTTTTCCAGGCACTATAGATGGGCCTGTGGGCCCAGGCTTAACTTCTCTAGGCTAGAAAGTTGCTAAAAAAAAAAAAAGCAGGACTAGTAGCTACAAGTTCCAGGTTACAAGGTTTCTAAGAACAAATGTTGGACAGCATGGCACATTTTCTATCTCATTGGTTTCTATTATTAATTTTTTAATGCACACATTATTCTAAGTTAGACAAGATCATTTTTAACCAGCATGGAATTATACAGTAGATTCTCCATTAACTGGTGTTCACCAGTACTTGAGTTCCAGTTAACGAAGAGTCTACTTACATTTATCTGGCATCTATCAATCCCCATGGGTGCCAGTTAACTGAGAGTCTACTATATTGCTTATGAGAAGGCAGATAAAATCAAACTCTGAACTTCAATAAGAAAATATAACTGAGTTCTAAGTCAAAAAATTCTAGATGCCTCCAGTAAACTTGGTCTGGGAGTCTGCATGCAAGAAGCCAAGTGTGGGTCATGCTCAGGGAGGTTGGTGAGGAGGCTTACATTACAGGCTGAGACTGACAAGGTTTGTGCAGCCAACGACAGATACCAAGGGTGGCTCTGGGAAAGGATGGCTCAAGTTCTGGACTTTCCAAGGTGTACTCAGAGCCTCAAAAAAGAAATGAGTTGCCTTGGCTGCGGGATGGGGAGGGTCATGTACACAGATGCACAGGTCTTTGAGAGTTGAAGGGCACTTCTTATTACAGGTTAAGAAACTGAGTGTTGGGGACCATCCAGGTTAACAAAAGTACATTCAATTTCCCTAAAAGAGCACCAGTTATCAGAAGTCACATGAAACCTTATGGTTTGGCTGGTGGCTAAAGATAGCCCGTTGCTTAGAAATGCTAGCAAACCTCACCCTCCGCACAGCTCCCAGCCCCAACCAATCACCTGTTGACAAATACCCCGCCAAGCAGATAGCCCTGCCCTCCTTTGTCCCTACTGCATATATACCGCTGTAACAAATAAAATTTTGAGGCTTGATCAGAATCCTGTCTTGCCTCCATTTCTTCGTGTCTCCTGTCTCTCATCCTCCACAGGTTCCTCCTCTCCCTGCGTTGTCGTGCCCCGCTGGTTGGGGCACAACTGAGGTCCAGGGAGGACAGCTACTTCTGTCAGGATCAATTATATGATGGGGTGGGAGGAGCAAACAGGCTAGAGGTAGTCTGGGATATTTTTTAAAATCTATTTTTCTCCTTATTTTACCAGTGTGACAGCATCTGCCCAGGTTTGTTGGCCTTTTTGTGCCCCACATGTGATATATTCCAGTGTGTAAATATTATTGTACACTGTGAGAACCAAGCATCTTACTTTGTGCCTTCACAGTGCACAGTAGCACACCACACACACGGAGTAAAATGCACTGCTTCCCGGAAGACATTAGGAAAATCACATTAATCCTGAAGCTGTTCAAATTGCAAATAGCAAGTTCAAGATGCTATTTTGCTGTGACCGTTTAGTAGAGAAAAATTCATTTAAAAAGCAAAACAAAAATATTTCAAACCTGATATTTGAAAATAAACACTTGCCAGACAACATTTATCTGGCTCAAAAGACACAATTAAAAAAAAAAACTTAAAAAAAAAAGATGCCAGAATGGCTCAGCAGGTTAAATGCTTGTGATGCAGCCACAAGGTCTGGGGATCAAATCCTGGTCCTGGCCCCTGTGAACCCATATGCTGAACTAGGGCATCCTTCCCTTGTGGGAGGCTCCAATTCAGTACCCGCCAGGTGTGAACTTTCTATGCGGAGGCCCCAGGAGGCTCCCTGCCCAGTTCCCATCCTACATGGCTCCACATTCACCTGTGTGGAATGAAACTATGTTGAAAACTGATGTTGTACAATTGTGGAGACTGTTCTGGACCCTCTACCTTCTTTCTCTCTCTATCTCTGTGTGTGTGTCTCTCCCTCCCTCTGTCAAACAATAAAAATAAATAAATCTTAAAAAAAAAAAATCTGCAGTAGAATCATTCACTCATAAATAAGGCTCAGTACAGTTAACAAAGCCAGTGAGCATTGTTGTATTAAGGATTTCTAAAACAGCAGGTTTAAAAGTTGTGGAAGGTTTGAGAACCTCTATCATCTGTCTAGCCTACCAGCAGGCACAGGCAAGAAAATGTCTAATCTTCAGGTACTAGTTTGATTCAGAGATCAAACAAACATTGAAAAACTCTTTCTTTAATCAGAAGTTCTGTATGAATGAGCAGAGGATAAGAGAAGGTCTATGGTGGTGGTTACAACCTACACACTAGACTTTCTCTTAGCTTCTAGGGTGCACAGTGACTATACAGAATCAAAAAACCAAAAAACAAACAAAAAAATTAAATATTATCAACTAAAAGATTTTCTTACGTAAATAACCAAGCTGTATATTTCTTGTTATTTCCAGGCTAACAGCTCTTTCAACTGCTATGCATTCTAGACACACCTAAGTCAACATGTTGCAAAGGAGAGGGAGGGTGGTGAGGGTCAAGTCACCCAGCAGTACTCTGCCCTCAGTGTTAAAGGGTAATCTCTTCTTTGATCTCTACCTTTGATCCATAACCTTTGTTGAAGGTGAATCTCTCCATAGGTCAGTGTTTTGCTCCATGATGTCTCTGGTAGGCAGAAATATGACTCCCCAAAGATGTCCAGATCCTGATCCCTGGAACCTATATGCTACCTTACATGGCAAAAGGGATTTAGCACATATGATAACGTTAAAGAGTTTTTGAAGGGGAGATTATCTTGAATTATCCAGGTGGGCCCAGTTTAAACCAGGAGGTCTCATAAGGAATAGAGAAGGAGGCAGGAGAGTCAGAGAAAGACATGCCAATGGAAACAGAGGTCAGAGTGATGCGATTAATGGCTTAGGAGATGGAAGAAGGCCATAAACCAGGGAATGTAGGCAGCTTTTAGAAGCTGGGAAAGGCAAGAAAATAGATTGTCCCCTAGAGCTTCTAGAAAGATTGTAGCCATGCCAATACCTTGATTTTAGCCCATAAGACACATTTTTTTTTATAAATATATATTTTTATTTATTTATAAATATATATTTTATTTATTTATTTATTTTTGACAGAGGAGAGAGAGAGAGAGAGAGATACAGAGACAGAGAGAGAACTGAACTGGGGGAACTCCCCAGTTCAGCACATGGTTCCGCACAGGCCGGGGCCGGGATTCGATCCTCGGTCCCCGGCGCTGCAAAGTGAGCGCTTAACCCACTGAGCCATCCCGGCTTCCCTTTTTTTTTTTACTTCTGACTCCTAGAATGGTAAGAGGAAAAAAATGTGTTATTCTAAGCCACTAAGCTTGTGCTTTTTTTGTGTTAGCAGCCATAGGAAACTTCAGTGCCTTACCACATATCTGTGAACAAAGACAATTACAGATTTCTCAGTACCTCTGGTGGTTGGTTCCTGAAGGTTCCTGATATAAAGTCACCAGGGAATTGGGTACCGACTGAGGCTTCGTTCAGAACCCAGGATGTAGCCATTTCTACTAGAACTGCAATAACTTTGGTTTGGATCCTGTGGGACACTCTGTTTCTAAAACTGTGGCTCTCAGCAGATGAGTTTGCATTCCTAATTTCCTCACTCTCCACTTCTAACCCTCAGGTATCAGGGGCATCATCCAGGACACATGGTTTTTGTTGTGTGATGTGAAACTTCTGTCAGAGTGGACCTGAGAAAATTCCTTGGTGTCGAAATATGAGTTTTGAGTCAGTATTGGTGGTATTTACCATGATGACATTCTTAATTTGGTGACAGACCACATCATCCACACAAATTGTCACTGAATCCTTGATAAGTTTCTGCTCAGATGGGAAGACCCAATGAAAGAGTTCTCATGTCCACTTTGATCAAGCAATCTTTCATGGCAAGATAAAGAACAAACCAGGTTCTTTGGCCCTTCCTTGTAAAATGTGGCTCAATGTAAAGATTATGGTTCTTTCTTATTCTTTTTTAAGATTTATTTTATTGCTTTTGACAGAGACAGAGAGAGAGAGGGGGGGGGGGAAGAGAAAGAGGAGGGCCCAGAGCAGCCTCCATAGTTGTCATCAGTTTTCGACATGGTTTCCTTTCACACAGGTGGGCGGGGGCCACATAGGGCAGGAACTGGGCTGAGGGGTCTTCAGCATGGGAGGCACACCTCCTCGAGCCAGGGACCAAACCCGGGGGGCAGAACCGAACTGGGGCCTCCTGCCTGGGAAGCGCACCCCAGTTCAGCATATGGGTTCACAAGAGCTGGGGCCTGGATTTGATCCTCAGTCACCAGAGCTTCAAAGTGAGCATTTAACCTGCTGAGCTACCCTGGCTTCCCCTCTTTCTTATTCTTTTATGATAGTTATGCATACCTGTATCCGTGTAGGGAAAGTTATGACTGGTCAAAACCCACCACCAAAATTTAGCTTATATTGGACTCTTCTTGAGTTGGAAGAAGCTAGACTTGAATGTCCTCATTATGACACTGTCAGTTAGCAGTCAGAGCCCAGTCACTGTCCTCACCTCACCAGAGCTGTAGATGCTGAAAAGCTCATTGATACTTTAAAAAAGCTCTTTAGGTGATTCTTATATTCAGCCAAAGTTACAGACTGCCATTTCAAGCACTTTCTTAAGAGTTTTATCATAATTATATATTTTAATCCTCAGAATATCTCTATGAGGCAAGTACCATTATTATCCCCATTACACTGAAGAAGAAAGCAAGGCATGGAAAGGTCACTTCATTTGCCCATGTCACACAATAAGCAGGAGACAAAGCTGGCATTCAAACCCAGATTCCAAGAGCCGGAAATATGGCTTTCCTAAAGCCTTGTGCAGAGTGGAATTCTAAGCACACAGCAGAATCCTATTACTCAGCAAATGCTCATTCAATGAATAAATGAAGGAATAAGTGAATGACAACCCCTATTGTGAAACAGGTTTTCATTTAATATATTGATGGGTGGGATGCCGGGATGGCTTAGCGGGTTAAGTACTCGCCTTGCAGCCCTCAGGTCCAAGGATCATATCCCAACCCCAGCCCATGTGGACCCATATGCTGATCTGGGGTGTGCTTCCCACATTGAAGGCCCCAGTTTGGTTCTTGCCAGGGTAAGCTTCCCATGCGGAGGCCCCTGGCCTGGTGCCCGGTTCAACTGATGACTCAACTGATGACATACAACTACGGAGACTGCTCTGGGCCCTCCCCACTTCTTTCTGTCTCTGTCTCTCTATGTCTCTGTCTCTGTCTCTGTCAAAACAGTAAAATAAATCATAAAAAAAATAATAATAAAATATTGATGGGCACGGGTCCAGTATTATGTTTTTAATTTACAAGGTGTTGTCAAATGCTCTTTTGTTTACATGTTCATTTGTCTAATTTTTTTCCTCTAGACCTTACCTTTTTATTTTAATTCTTAAAACAAAAGCTTAAAATCATAAAACAAAATACTGCAGAAAAATAGTAGCATTTTCATCCCCAAATCCATGAAAAATTATCATTTTTGCATGCTTCTATTTCTATAATTCTTAGGTATATAATTTCCAAAATTATGGTTTTATATTAAGCAGCTGTATTTCTTATATTAAGAAATCCATTTCTAAACAGCCCAGAACTAAATTTATCTGAAATCAAGTACATTCAGTTGATTTGATTCCACTTTTAAAATACTGATTTGCCTTTAGAAGGCTTCATTTTTGTGAGGCTTTACTTACAATGTGGCACACACACACACACACACACACACACATTGTAAGTGAAACATATATATACATATATTGTAAGTGAAGCATATATATATTTCATCCTCAGAGTCTTTAAAATAGCACCAATGTCACCTGCCTGATCACTTATGATAGAAGGAAAATAATTTGTTTCTTATTCGATGTGACTCTGAAACCCCTTGAATTTTAGTCAAAGTAAAAAGGCCAGAAGGAAGACAAGTTCTTTTAAACTTAGGTAAATTTGTTACATGGTGGCATTTTAGGGGTGAGGGGGTAAAAATATAAGAAACTTAGGAGATGCAAAAGCTGGTTTTGCTAAACTGCCTGTGCACTAAAAATAAAAATGGAAGGTGGAAGAAAAGTAGATCAGTAATTGCAAATTGCTTTTTATACTGTGGTTGAAGGCACTTTCCTGTTCAATAATTTTAATAAAGAAATCTCTCTAGCCTTTCCTTTGATCACTTTGAACATAATTCAAACATTATTCACATTGTTCCTTGAGTTTATACCTTCATGGTTTCAAATTATATCTAGTATCCTGCCAAGACTTAGATTAGCCTGCTGTAGTTAAAAATTAGACTCCAACACAAGTAGAAATTCATGTTTTTCCTGTTTCAAAACAAAATTCTATTTCTGGTCAACCTATCATTATTTTAATTTTTAAATTCAGCAAGTCATTAGTAAAATTATAGACCACTCAGAGAGATAAAGTTCAAATTAACTTTGTGGCATTTTCTTCTCCAAATTCTCAATTAAATGTCTCTAGACATTGGTTCCTAGCCTGTAAGGGTTGGTTTTAGGGGCGCCAGGATATTAGTGCAAGGGGTTCACCACTTCCTGGATGTGTATTCACTGAATAGCTAAGATGTCACACACATAAATGTGCTACCATATTTCAAATGTATGTAAAGGGTGTCCCAAAAATATTCACGCAAGAAGTAATTTTGATAGAAAACACAGGTTTATAATTAAAAATTGTAAATTTTCATTGCTCAACAATGAAAACATGTTGTTCTTTCGTGTAGCCCTCCATTTTTAATAACCCTGAACTGTCAGCTGTCATGCTATCTGTTTTTTGTTGTTGGCAACACTTTAACGCACAAATGACGCAAAATTCAAATCTTGCATGAATTTTGGGACATCCTTTAGATACCAGTGTGATTCAGACAATTCCAATTCATTTAAAAGTCTATGGTTAAATTATTATAACAGTTTTTTATATCTCCTTAGGCAATGGACAGTTGCATTGGCAGAGGGATGGTATTATGTAACATTTCTTGATATTAAAAAGAGGTCTCCATAAATTAAAAATTAGCATTGATACATAACTAGAGAAAATAGCTGCACCAATGGTCACCTCTTTTGATGAAAGTATATAAGGACAGCAGGAAGAGCCTACCCCAATGAACTGTCAGATTTATGTGCTTCTCTCAGCTCATAGTGGTAGATAACCTTGGGCAAATAACTCCAAATATCTCAAACAGCAAATGTATTGCCAGAGATTTTAGGAAATATGTATAAAACCCTTTTATGTTCACAGAACAGAGAAATAGTATTCCTTTATAAATGGAATGTACATAGGCTCAATAATCCAGTGCAAAATTGTGTGTTCTTTCACTGGGAAATTGTGATCAGTTCCTTAGGTTCATTATAAGCAAGGCCTTTTTAGGCATTTCATTTGGGATCTCGACACATTAGAGCAACTGGCAGGGAATAAGAAGCATTTTGAAAGGGGATGGAATATAAGTGAACTACATTGTTCAGCAAATGGACAAACAACAACACTGGCTAGAAGCCAGCCTAGAGCAGGATGGAGGCAGAGGAGAGTCAGAGTGTTTCTTATGTTACAACCAATCCTCCCTTTGGGATCACTGCTACCATTGATGTGAAATTTATAAAGGGTTATCAACTCTAATCTAAATTCTTTGTCATCATTAGGAGATAGCGGATGAAGAAACTGAGATTGAGAGAAATTAGGTGGCCTTGAGGTCAACAACTGGGGAGCGGTAAACTCAAATATAGAACTTGGACTTAACCTCAAAGCCTGTGCTTTAGCAGATGCTGGTGACGAGGCCAAGCTCTGGCCAGAGGTGTGAAGTGAGCAAAGTCCTCTCTCTTCTTTGTTTTATGCTGTTTACTCAATAAACATTTCAGGGCACCCTAGCCAGTATAACTTGGTGGATCAAAGTGAAGGCTGAATTCAGGTTTTCTGCTACTTGCTAACAGTGCTGTCTTGTGCTATTTACTTATCAAAAAATTGTCACTTAAATTTCTTTTGCTAAAATCACCATAGTATCTCCGTTCATTCTATGAATTTTACTGATCATCTGCTAGCAATCTGGGTCTGGGGGTTCCTAACACACAGCTCTCTCCACTTGAAGCTCACATTTTAGTCTGTGAGTGTGGTACTGTGATTTATAATAAGAACATGTGGTCTTCCTCCAGTTTCTGGCACAGAACTCCCAAAAGCTTTGGAATTTCCTAAGTGATGAGAGTACTAAAGGTATCTTTTGTTGTGTTAATGAGATGGCTTTTGGAAAGCACCTAAGAATGGGGGATGTTTGCCATTTGATTAGGAGGTTGGAATTTTCTGTCTCTTCTTCCCACTCCACCTTTGGGGGAAGATAGAGAAACTGGAGATTTCAGTCATCAATGGTCAATGAATTTATCAAACATGCCTGTGTAATGAGGCCTCCATAAAAACCCAAATGGAAGTGTTTTGGAGAGCTTCCTGTTGGTGAACACGTAGTGGTGCTGGGAGAGTGGTGAACCTGGAGAAGGTGTGAAAGTGCCACATCCCTCCCCACATACCTTGCCCTATGCATCTCCACCATTTGGATGTTCATCTGCATTTTTTAATCATATCCTTTTATAATAAACTAGTAAATGTAAATAAATGTTTCCCTGAGTTCTGTCAGCTATTGTAGCAAATTATCAAATCCAAAAGGGAGGATGTCAAGGGAACTTCTGGTTTGTAGCCAAATTGGATTGAAGTCATATACATAACCTGGGTTCCTACTATTGGCATCTGAAATGGGGGGTAGTCATCTTGTGAGTTCTGATGCTATCTCTAGGTAGATAGTGTCTGAATTGAGTTAAATTGTAGGATACCCAGCTGGTTTCACAGAGAATTGCTTAGTGGGAGAAATCTCCACACACACACACACCCCACACACCCCACACACATTTTTGTGACTGAAAATGTTGTAAGTGTTGTGTTCTGTGTAAAAGTAAAGAAAATACACAGGAGAGAAAGGCTGTGGTTTTTCCAATAAAAAGAGTCGGGTAACAAAAAAACAAAACAAAGAAATATATAATCCAGCAGTGGTGCATGCTATGAAGAAATATAAAGTTTGCTTGACGAAATGAGAATGATGAAGTGACAGGGCTGCTATTGTAGATAAGGTTGTAATGTACATTAATCTCAAACTCTTAATATAGGATCCAACACAGAAAGATTCAGTAACTGTTGTCTGTTACCATTAGGCCCCTTATACTGACCCAGGTATTTAGGCAGCTGCCTAAAAATGGAAGGTCCAGAAAGAATGATTCTAGTGTGTGGCATTTCAGATCCTAAAGGAGACATGTAAGGCAATGCATATGGTTCTCCCTTC
This sequence comes from Craseonycteris thonglongyai, assembly GCA_004027555.1. NCBI lineage: Eukaryota > Metazoa > Chordata > Mammalia > Chiroptera > Craseonycteridae > Craseonycteris > Craseonycteris thonglongyai. The sequence goes on from PVKE010031527.1 coordinate 12,137, forward strand.
AAGGACTATCTCCTCTGTGTAGTTGGAGTTGAATTTTCCTCTTGCCTCAGTAAGAGAATGCTGAGTAAATATATCTAATTAGTCACATGTGGAAGAGTTGCAATTGCTTGTTATTAAGCAACATGAAGACTCTGCTAATGTTTTCTGGCCAGGGTCTTGACCAGGGTCATCCTAAATTTAAATCTGCGAGCGAGTATTGGGTCTTAAATGTTTCTTTCCAGAAAGTATTAGGCTCCTTTAGTAAATTGCTTCACAGAACTTTACAAAGCTGGGCCCTTATGGATCGTAATGCTTCTGTTTTATCCCCCCCCCCCCCAGGAAAACTGTTTATTGCTATTCATTTATATAATGGAGAGGACAACATATTCCTGCCTTTTCCCCAAAAAAATGATCATCCAAGATGATTTTCTGCCAGTGCCTATAAAAAGGACTTTCTCTCACTTAAAAAAAAAAGAAAAAATTTAAAAAGAATCTATCCCAGTCTACAAAATCTCTACTAACCATGAAATCTCAGCCTTATAAACTTTGACACTGTAGTGACTGGCTGGTTCTATCATTCACTAGCTTTGGGAGTGTTAGCAAGTTATTTATTTAACCTATGAACTATAATGTTCTTACCTGTGAAACAAACAACACTGCATCATCATGAGAGAAACTAACTTACTGATGGAAAAAACAGTGATAATTAGAATTCTGAAATAACCAAAGAATGAAAAACAAACAAAACAAGACTTGGGCAGGATCTGGCGTCTAGGTTCACTGGCTGCAGGGGCTGGGACACTGACCAGCCTCTATCTCACATCTCTGTTCCTCTCTGAGTACAGTTGACCCTAGGACAACATGGGTTTGAATGGTGCAAGGTCCACTTTTACGCAATTTTTTAAAATAAATACTGTAAATGTATTCTTATGATTTTCTTGATAACATTTTCTTTTTTTTTTTCTAGCTTACTTTGTTGTAAGAGCACAGAATATAATACATATAACATACCCAAATTGGCTATTTATATTATTGGTAAGGTTTCCAGATTATTTATTAGTAAACTTTTGGGGGAGTCAAAATTTATATGCAATTATTCAAATGAGGGGCTGTTACTGCTAACCCCTGCATTTTTCAGGGGTCAACTGTATTAGTTTTATACTTTCAGACATCTTTATAAGGTAGAAATATGGTCTGCTGACACATGAAGGTAAAATTTTTATAGATCTTAGTTTTATATAGGTAAGAAAGGCTCTTTCCTGTTAATTCTAGCAGAAAGATTCTAGGGAAGAACAGTGAGGGGGCTACTTTGGGTTTCATGTATGTTTCCCTTGATCTGTCACTGTGACCAGGTTAGCAGGTCATCCTGAGTCACAGGAGCTCCTTCACAGTGAAGGATGTACATAAGTCCTTACTTGAACTGTGAGGGTAGAGTTAGGGTGGCACAATTTCCCAAAGAACAGGGAAAGCTATTACCATAGATAGAGTAGCTTATACCATATTTATTATTAATTTAATTAACCTCTTAATCATAATAAGTTTCTTGTAAGAACTCAACTAAAGGGAGTTCAGTGGAGAAATATTTTGCATTGGAATTACTCTCTAAACTCAGAATGTTAGGGGAAAACTCCTCTTAATTAGAGCCCAACCTACTAAACACAATTCTTTTTAACTCTAACACTAGATGAATTACTAATTCCTCAGTAAGAATATGAGAGTCATTTGGTTGATGTTTAGGGGTCATGTTATGTGAAAAAAATGCTTCTCTTTAAACACCAGGCTAAACTTTAACATAGATGTTCATGGTATGAGAGGTATTTGCAAACTGAGACTAGCCAAGGGAGAGGAACTCCTCTGTATTCTATTAAGCACATCCAGGTCTAATCTCTACAGGAGCATTGTTTTATTAAATGATTGTTGAAATCATTGAAATTACTAAATGTTTATATTTTATATAAATATGCATACATAATTTTAAAATGTATATACATAATTTAAAAGAAAAGGAAAAATATACATGCACTTATACATTTTTCTCTTTCCTCCCTGAGCTCCTATTTCTGAATACAAGTAAAGTATGCAGTAATACACAATAGGTTATTTCTGTTTGAGAAAACACCAAACATATTATTTAAAACTTAACCAGGTGCATCCCAAATGACAGTTGACTCAGAAGCTGAATTTTTCTCTCTCCTAAAGGACGACTTTTTCTTATACAGCTATCCTTTCTGCTTGCAGCTTTCTCTGGAAATGATGGTGCTGTTTCAAAGATCATCAGATCTCAAAGATCATCTGATCTCAAAATACTGAGTGTCAGAATAAATAGGAGAAGGATATTTTAACAAGTCTGTGCTCATGTTTTGGCAGCTCCCCAGATGCACACTGAATCTGCTCTGATTCCTCTGCAACTGAATCTTTTCTTACGCTAAAATTTCAATCATTACTACTGGCATCTCTCACATTTCATGTACATACATATTACCCATTTGAATGAAAATAAAGGCACACCCAACATTCCATCCTATGGGAGGGAAAGTACTCAAATACACCGAAGAAAAAACATGCATTTTCTGTTTGTACTGAATTAAGATTTAGACAGCTTCAGAACAGGATTTGTGTAATATATTCATTAGATGTTTAAAAATGCCCCTGTGAATATATGATCTTTTTCTAATTCCTTATTTAGTCTGGAGTCTTTGAGGAGAAGTTAAAACTGATATGTATAGGAAAAGGTGAGACTTGACTTGTCCGTGAGAAAATCTTTAATATTTGTGCTTTTTCCAAAGGCATTTAGTTATTATTATTTTCAGATGTTTTTACATATTTGGGTTGTCATGCTGAGCATTTTCAGGAGAGCTTAAGGACTTAATGAAATAAACTGGTTTTTTAAAACCATTTCACGGGAGGTGAGAAATTATTTGCAGAGTAAATGAACATGACATATGCCACTTAATTATTTTACCAGGCTCTCCTGTAGCATGCCTGAATCAAGGTTTTTTTCAGAAGTGTAATCAAAACATTCAGAATATATGTCAAGAGAAAAATAGGTTTGAGACATATTTAACTCCTATAATTGTAAAAATGAGTATTGATACTTTAAAACTATATTTTAGGAACTACGCTAGGACTTAGCACGTTAGCTTTAACATCTAGGTTATAAACAACCTTGGCAGCGTCAGTTTTAGTACAATGGTAAGGATGAGAGCTGGATAGCCATGAGTTAAAAGTTGAACAGAAAATGAGAAAGAGGACTTTCTAAATGCTGTCTCGTTTCAAGTTGTTTGACTTTTTAAAGGGAAGGTGTTATGTGGACTGTAATTACTTTAAAATACTTCAGCAGACATTATGTGTGCAAATATAGGTTTCAGTTTGTTTTCATCCAGACCCTAAGGCAAGCAGTTACTCTAATTGGAAATACATACTCCAGTGGTGGCTATTGGTAGCATTTAATCACCAAACTTCAGAGGCCACTACAAATGCCTTAATTATGTTTTATTTCAAACATCGGAGGTTTTGATAATTAGCATGAGTGTCAGGAGTGGGTTTTCATTTGGGAAATTCCAGGTACTGGAGATGTGTGCATGAGTTAGAAATGCTATAAGAGGCAGTCCCATCTTTGTATGAACGAGATATAAGAATATGGTGAAGCTTCCTAGGCTTGATTTTTGTGCAGCCACAGGTCCAGAAAAATGAATGTAATAAGGTCCCAGAGGAGGAAAGAGCTGGAAGAGGTGGGATCCAGAACGGAAGTGGCAAATGAGGCCTGGACAAGAGGAAGATGCCTGATGGTCAAATGTGAAGTCTGTATTTTGCCTTAAGCCTTTCCAAGTTTTACTAATTAGTAGCTCCTGGATCTGTGGTTGACCCCACCATGGACTTGATCCTGTCTCCGAATGCCTGGGGACATGCTGATTTCCAGATATTCAGACCCTTTTCTTTCTTCAAAGTGGTACAGCCTTTTCTCTGAAGCAGATTTTTAAGACTATTAATGGACTTTATTTTTCTGGTGAATAATTAAAACTTATAATCTACAGTATAGCTTAGAAATTATCCCTGTTTATAACTATGTTTTTTATTAAAAGACTTATTTTATAGTTTTTGACAGACAGAGAGAGACAGAGAGAAGGGAAAGGGCCCAGAGCAGTCTCCATAGTTGAACTTCATTAGCTTTTGATATGGTTTCATTCCACATAGGTGAGCAGGTGCTGCGCAGGGCAGGAACTGGGCTGGGGGCCTCCAACATGGGAGGCACGCCTCCTTGAGCCAGAGGCTGAACTGGGGGGCGGGAATCAAACTGGGGGCTTTCCGCGTGGGAAGCACACCCCAGTTCAGCATATGAGACTGCACAGCCCAGGGCTGAGATTCGATCCTTGGTCCCCAGGACTACAAAGTGAGCGTCTAAGCCGCTGAGCCATCCAGGCTTCCCCTATAATTGTTAATTACTATCTTTTATTGTGTATATTACATATTTTGATTGGCATAAAAATGCTTTCAGGGCAGTGTCTGTTTGCTAAATGTGAATCTTTATATTTATCAGCAGATTTTTCTTTCTTAAAATGATGCTATGAAAAAAAGAGGTCAGTTACTGTGTTCATGCTAACATAGAGCCTTCGGTAAGGTCAATGATCTAAGATAGATTGTAATAAAATTAACAAATGCAATGGCATTTCACTGGGAACTTAGGACTAATTCTTTTTTTAATCTCTTGTTCCTACTATATCAACCCTAAACTGATTTTTTACAAAACACTTACCTAATCAAAGGTGACTGAAAGAACTATACCCTGGAAGGTGAATACGTAAACGATTTAATTTTTTTCCTCATCTCTTCAAATGTTTAAAGGTATTCTAAAGAGCAATATTTTGTTACATTAAGCAGTACTGATCAAGAAAATGAATACTTGATGTCTAACAGTAAACTGTAGTTATCATGCCACTATGTAAATTATATAAAAATTGATGTGTTTTACTCTGGGCAATTAAAGTCACATTTTTCAGAGAAAAAGGACAGTCAAGAAATGGATTTTCCTACAGTCCAACAATATAATTGTTACAAGTACCCTGACCCGTCTAATCATAGTGAATGGTACACAGCATAAGAAAAACACAGGGTGCTGGAAGCCCAAGAGAAGTACTAGGGAAAAGAAAACCAATATAATGATTTTCATGAATACTATTGGTATGCTAGGAGTCCTGGCAATGTTGAAGAGAAAGGCCAAGCCAGTGCCTAAATGGCCAAGAGTTCCTAGGTTAGGTAGCCTTAGGACAAAGGGGATCTGGGAAATCCCTACTTGGAGTAAATCCAGAATATAAAGCTCCATTCTATGTATCATTCCACATGGCACTAAATTCATAGTCATTAACTTAAAACAAAAAAAACAAATAAAAAAGATTCATAAGCTAGGAAAACAAACATTGAAAGAATTATGGTTGAAAAAGGGAACATGCTACATAACCAGCACCTTTAGGATTTGAACATTAGTTAATGAGAGACTTTAAATATATGATGACTTTATCAGTTCAGAACTAAACATTCAACCAAAAGACGTATTTTGGGAACTATATGTAACAAGCACATTGCTGCAGTTATAGACACAACAGTTCAGTGCTAGGAACTGATCCTTTCTTCACCCTTCTCTGATGGAAGAGGCTTGGCTTTGAAATATGCATTATTTGTTGAGGGGCCAGAAATCATGTAGAGCGGTGCTACTCAAAGCCTAATGCATGGACCTATTCCATTACTAGCCTGCAATTAAATAACACAGAAATTAAAAGTTAACATTTAGAAACTTTTATAGCTATTCGATATAGTAATTTTATATCTGTTAAACCTTATTCAAAAAATTGAGCTTCTATATTTGTAGATATTTTTCACTTTCATTTAATTCTAGATTCATTTTTATTATATTTTATAGAAATGTTCCTTTGCAGATTAAAAAAAAATAATAACTGGTTCCTCACCACAGATCACTTGAGGAGTGTTGGCATAGACCATAACTGAGCCATATTTATTTTAAGAAATAGATATTAAAGTCCAAGCTCCATAGCTGGTGTTAATAAGATTTTTGGATTAAAAAAGACACAGTGGTTTCTGAGATTCTCTAAGCTCCTCATTCAGAATGCTCATGCTTCATTCCTCCAGAGTGCCTGATTCAGAGAAAAAACATGTGGATTTCATTTTTCCAAATACACTATTCAGTTTTGTATTACTTGTAGTCGTTAAAGAGCCTAATGCACAGATAACTAGATGGTGGAAATTTCAAGGCTCACTTGTAGTTAGCTTTGTAAAGCATTTATATACCTTAAAAAAAATTGTTCTTCCAGCTGACTTCTGTACAGTTAATGTTAGCTGGCATTTCTGAGCAGAGCCCAGTGGAAAGTAATACGAGGAGCCCAGGATGAGGTGTTGTTTTTTTTTAATTAAGTCTAGTGTTTTATTTCATTGATCTCCTAAGTGGATTATCTATAGGATAAGAGTTGACTATGCTCACAGACTTCTCTCTCTTAAAGAACTCTAAAATAAAAGGTAGGGTATGGCTTCCATGAAGTGAAGCTCCAGTGCGGGAGGTTCCAGTCCTCAATGGATCCTTTTTTTTTCATTGTTAAATTTAATGGGGTGACATTGGTTGGTAACAATCAGACAGTTTCCCAATGGACAACTCCACATCACATCACCCATGCATCGCATTATGTGCCCAGCTCCCAGAATCAGGTCCCCCTCCAACCCAATATATCTGGTGCCCACTCCCCTCTCCCCACACAACTCTCCCTCCCCCCTCCCCCCTCCTCTCCAGGTAAACACCAAACCATTGAGTGTGTCCATAATGCTGGTGCCCTCTCCCACATCCCCTCCCTCTCTCCCTCCCC
>PVKE010031528.1:0-18982 GCA_004027555.1 Craseonycteris thonglongyai
ATTTTTTTTTCTTAATAGACAAGATTATTTTCTGAAAGAATAATAAAAAATAATTTAAGAGCAGGTAGCGAATTCAAGATATCTGTAGGTTGTACCTGCTTGTAAATTTCTAAAAACCAGAATATTTATGGACTGTAGTCATTTTCATATTAAACTCAATGGCTTGGTCTTTGCAAATACCAGTGACTAATGGAGCTGCAGTCATCGGGTAGTGCAATATAAGCAAAGAACCTCTAAATCTAGGGTGGCATGGGAGGACTAAAACTAACAGCAACCTAGAGGCCATCTGGAGATCACTAGTAACTAGTAAGCTTTGATGCTTTTATGGGTTCCAAACAAGCTCAGGAATCTGAATAGATACTAAAAGAGACCAACCAACCAAAGCAACCAACCAAGAAACAAATTTCAAAAGGCATTTCCTTAGTGAGAGGGTAAAATAGGAAAAAACTTTTTCTAAACTATCCATATGCATGACTTAACATGTTTTTTGTTTTGTTTTGTTTTGGGTTTTTTTTAACAAGTCTTCCTCACAGTTTGTGATTTAAATTCATATAATTCAAATCTTCTGGAAAACCTTTGGCTGAGAGTATATTTTCAGTTGAGAATTTCTAGATTGTTGGTGTCCTATGGCATTTGGGAAAAACAAACATATGTCATTCCAAAGCTTTAAAAGAATTCCTCAGATATTGATGATTGTTTTAAATCAGAAAATATATAGTGTGTTATCCAAAACAAGCATTAAGGATCAAAAAAAAATTTTTTTGATAGAATGAGATAATGAACACTTAGAACATTTAAAATATAATTATCAAGTAAAGATAGTAAAATAAATGTCTAAATATTAACAGAACTGGAAATGAACAGCAATACAAAACTAAGAATGAGACTATAAAATACTACAAGGCAAATTGTCAGCTAAAAACTACTGGTCCTGCCTACAGGTGATACCTATCATGAAGCTGCACTGGAGTGGCAGCATTTTAGGCACCTAAAACCTTGAGGAAAAAATATTTTTCCTGGCAAGAAGAGTAGGAAAAAGTAGACTTTGTGGTCTCTGTGAAATTCCCATTGTTTTTTCTCTGATTTTATTTTCCTTTGTGCTTTCCCAGAGGGTGTCCCCGTCATGGGGTATTGCACTGAAGGGCAGATGGCTAAAATTCTGAGATAAAGTTATTTTTCAAGCCAGAGGACCAGGAAGGGCAGTACCATTAGTCATTAGAGAAATGCAAATATAAACCACAATTAGTATGTCTATATACTTACTAGAATAGCTAAAAAAAAATTTTTAATTGAAAATAAGGACTGTTTGTAAAGATGTGTAGCAATTGGAACTCTCATGCACATTGATGGGAATGTAAAATGCTACAAAAAAAATGGTAAACTTTTTGATTAGGATATAAAATTAAAAACACACTAACCATTTTGCTTCTAGTTACTTCCTCAAAAGAAAGGTCCGTTGAGCACTTTTCTTCCAGAATAAGACCTGTACTACTTTGCAGGATATAAAGTACTGCATTTAGAATAGGTATCAGGAGACCATGCCAAACCTTTTGACACTTTTTGTCATTAAAATAATTTTTAATTTAAAAGTATATTTTATAACAGAAATTTAGTACAGAAAATTTATTTTGACTTTAAAAATCTTGGAAAACATTTTATAGAACAAATTTTATAAAGCATTATATGATACAATAATATAAGAACTTATTTTACCTATGATTTTTACCCTTAAAAATATACATTAACAGTTATATTTCTATTTCCTACAGTGTTGAACATTTTACAATATAATATGAAATAAAATCATCTGTAAAAATAACTCTTATTATTTCTTATTATTATTTTAAAACCAAATGTGAGCTCATAGAAACTTTTTTCAAAACTTCAATGTCACACAAGTTAAATATTCTTTTGCTATCTTAGTTATTTTCTTTGCTTTTATAGTTTAGATATTTTTAGGCAAAGTTTTCATATGAACAATTTCTAATAAATCATCCAGATATATTGCATCTTGTTAAAAATTTATGCCAACCATAATATAAGGTCCGAAAATGCCTTTGAATTCATGCCATGGTCTTTTTGATAATTCATTCAGGTTTTAAAAGGGAAACTCCTCATTAAGTAAAGGACCTAATGTTTATTAATTTATATGCTTAAGCAAGGGACATCACTAATTCATTTATTAAATATCAAAGGCCATATGTTTTCACCCCTTGTCTTTGCTTATTGATTAATTGCCTTAAGCCAATCTAGATGAAAGCAGGTGGAAAATAATCCAGTAAACTAGGTAGGTTTTTTATTTCATTTTTAACCTAATGATTGATGGCACTTCTTTACATTCCTGTGCAAAAGTCCAAATGACACCATTCAAAACAAGCTTTCTTATGGAAGTGTAGATTTTACAATACTTGAGAACCATGATGTAATTACATAATAGAGATGATATGCACAAGTGGAGGAAATGAATGGAATGGAAGCAGTAATAGACTACGAATGACAGATGCAATTCTCTAGGTTTAGCACATTGCTCATGGATATGGGTAATGCATCAGAACATGTTGCTTAAAGCATGTTCACTGGAGCTAATAGATGTTCAGGGGACAAGTGGGCAGAACAGAACAGGAAATGTTTTTTGTCAAATCAGGTTGCAAAATATTGGGTAAAACATGGCTAAGAGATAAATTACATAGATAGATAGATAGATAGATAGATAGATAGATAGATAGATAGATAGATGAGAGATAGATAGATAGATAGATACACAGATAGATATAGAGATACAGAGATACAGAGATATAGAGATTTATGAGCTGTCCAGAAAAAATCCAGTCATTGTCAATACAACAAGTACAGTTACATGGCTGGATACTTTTCAGACAGTCTTTGTATGTATTTACACACACACACATATGTGTATTTCCTTCCTGGCTAATTGGCAGGTTGTGTGTGTACTTGTTTTTGTTTATTGGTTTGTTTTGTCTGTATTAATCAGTTAGGTTTTTGCCTAAACTAAGCAGAGTTAGAATATACTTGAAATATATCCTGTAGCTCATGGAATTACCAAGGATGGATGGAGAACAGACTTTGAAAACACAGAAATAAGAAATTGGGTAATAAGAATTTATCAAAAATCTCATTGGGGAACCACCATGAACTTTATGAGATTCGGTTGTCTTTTGGTTCATTGTTTTGGCTCTTGGATCATACTGAAGTTAAAATTCAAATTCATAGGATATAGATTTTATTCATAATTGGCTAGTTTGGGCTACATTTCCACCTCTTTTACATATAAAGGTCTCCTCTTCTTTACTATTTCACCTGGACTGCACATGATAGAGGATAAGTAAATGCAGGGAAGAGATCAAGGTTCTAATAAAATAAAAAGCCACAGAAAAACTTTATTTTTGTGACAATATCAAGAGTATCTAATGTCAGTTTTTATGCATTCTCATTCATTTAAGTAATATATAGTGAAAAATCTACTGAGAAGTATAAATAATTTTAAATACTTAGATATTACTATTCTGTTCAGAGTATTTGTACAACAATAAAATTTCACTGGAAAAAAAATTGGGTAAACGTCGTTTTTTTTCAGTTTTATATTTATTTTTTATTTTTTTAATTGTTAAATTTACTAGGGTAACATTGGTTGGTAAAAATTACGTAGGTTCCAGGTGTACAATTCTACAGCACATTGTCTATGTGTTGTATTATGTGCTCACACCCAGTCAGTTCTCTTTTCATCACCATGTATTTGATATCCCCTCCCTACTCCCTTCTCCCACTACTATTCTCCCACCCACCTTTCCTTTTACCCTCAGGTAACCACTAAACTATTAACTGTGTCCATGTAAATAATGGAAAAACACACTTCACATAACTGAGTGTAAAAATTGTTATGGCTTTTGCCATATATTTCAGCTCACTTGATTCATTAGCCTTTAAGAATATGCAGAATTAAATATGCACAACTGACACTCCTGTAAAGATTATGGTTAATTTGTTTTATCATCATACTTCAGGCATTTTATGAGAGCTGGATGACTTAAAATCTGATGTGGGATATAGATCTTTCATTCATTAAATTTCTTTATGGTCAGGAAATCCTGATCCATGGAAAGCACATCTCTTTCCTGCTTAGTTCACTAAGGCAATATTTATATATAGTTATCTAGGATCTGAAGGTTTTATTTTTAAAGGAAAATACCAAAGCTTCCTTTTAACAGCATGTTTACAGACTTCTAAAATAAATACAAGTTATTTTTAAAAATCTTATATCATTCATTCAAAGAAAGAAGAATTTGCTTAAGGCCATTATATCTAAATCTAGTTTTGTTATAGACTAATATATTCTAACAGAATTTAAAGTACTCCCTCAATTATCAAATATAAACTACTGTTATAAAATGGCATAAGGTGTACTTTTTACCTTTTATTATATATGCACATATACAGGACTCCTAAATGAAGCTCAGTAGTTAAGAGTGAATTGCTTATGATTTGTTTTGTTTTGAACACATAAATTATTAAGGTACAAGACTGTTATTCTATACTTTCATAGCAAAATCTTTAACTTAAAATTTAGGAGTCTGCTTTTTCCTCACTTTACTAAACATCATCATTACCATTGTAGTATAAGACTATTTTAAAACTACATTATCGTCATGCCAATTATTATACATTTTTCCTAATACATATTTTATCACCATGATTTTTATGTCAGCCTCCTAGTCATATCACTGATTAAGACTCTTTAACTGTCAAAATAAGGGGTTAGACTGTGTATACGACAAATTACACATGCGCGTGCACACACATACACACACCTTTAGACATAATTTGAACATTAGTTATTAGTTTAACCCGATAGAAATAAGGCTATTTTTACCATGTAGCATTCTGGTTTTTTTTTAATTTTTAAAATCTTTCTGCAATATCATCAAGGTTTGTTAAATGCCTTGCTGAAATCAGCATTCAGCATGTCTGTGATCTTGCCTTTTTAGTCCACTAACTGTATGAGAAAATAAATTGAAGTTGTATCTTAGTGTTAAATAATTCATTTTCTAAGTGCCCTCAGACAATTTGCTAAATAATCTTCTCTATTAAGTGTGTTGTTCTTGGAGCAGTGTTCTCAATCTTGGCTGTACATTATAATCACCTGGGAGTTTGCAAAATACACTAATAATGCCCAGCCCATGCCCCCTGCTCCCCAGTACAACTAAAGCTGAATCTCTGCCAGGGGGCCCTGATCATTGATATGTTTTAAAAACTCTCAAGATGATTCTGGTGGTTTCTAGGGCATATTTGCCCAAGGAAGCCGTAATATCGCTGGTTGTTCAAGTTGACTTTATCTGAATTTTAAATTATTTTATGTGGTACATTGACTTAAATGGTTATTAATTGAATAGTTAAATGATATTAATTAAGAGATATTGAATCACTATCTTTTCAATTATAAATATTGTACCCTATCAAGAAGGATGTTTCAGTTTGACAGTAGTATTTTTTTTTAACACTTTTTAGAAAGCTTTACTAAATGCCTTGCTTAAAAATAAAAAGAGATCCTAGACTCGAGTTTTGCTAAGCAGGGGCATCTAGAAAGAATTTTAAAAAACAATTTTGTCTTTACTATATTCATAATAATATTTCCACTATAGTAAGTGACACTTGGTTTCCATTTGTAGAAATAATCAATACACTTTTTAAAGATTTATTTTATTGATTTTTGACAGAGAGAAACAGAGACAGAGAGAGACAGAGAGAGACAGAGAGAAGGGGGCGGGCCCAGAGCAGTCTCCTTAGTTGACAACATTAGTTTTCCATATAGTTTCACTCCACAGGCGAGCACAGGGCTGCGCAGGGCAGAAACTGGGCCAGGAGCCTCCCACATAGGCCCGGCAAGAACTGAACTGGGGGCACTCCCCAGTTCAGCATGTGGGTCCGGATGGGCCGGGGCCGGGATTCGATCCTCGGTCCTCGGGGCTTCAAAGCGAGCACTTTACCCACTGAGCCATCCCAGCTTTCCCTTCACACTTTTTAAAATAAATACCAATAGTCTGCAGAAATAGCTGAAGTCCTGACAAGGTTATACAATGGACCGACAGTCAGAAAATAATCTAGAGTTTCTGGGACCTACTCATATTTATCTCTTATTTTAGAAATATCAGGATGATATTTTTCAGTTCTTCTACGTCAGGTCTTCTGAAAATTGCACTGTCAGTACTTCTGAAAATGCTACATAGTAAACGTGAATGTTATTTATCATTTAGGGCTGGAGACAAGGCTTTTGAAGAAACTGGTTCTTGCTCAGCTTCCTGTCTTCTATGTTAGTTTTCAGTGTCCTTGGTCATCACATTTTAGCTCAACAAATTAAACATTGGTTCTAGTTTTGTTCCAGTCCAATGAACTTAATCGTTTGATTTTTTTTTAAGGTAAATCAATGTAGAAATTGCCTAATTCTGTCTCTCTCTTTTTATCTTTCCTAAATTGAAAGTTTGCGTTACTGTGTTTTCACACCCAGCGTTAAATGTAAAAGCTCAATAGATGAATAAACAAAGATTTGGCATATATATATATATCTGATGAAGCAAAGAAAAAAAATGAAATCTAGCCATTTGCAACAACATGGGTGGATCTAGAGGGTATTATGCTAAGTGAAATAAGTCAGGCAGAGAAGGAAAAATAACTTATGGTTTCACTTATATGTGAAATCTAGAAACAAAACAAAATAAACAAAGCAAAAACAGACTCATAGAAACAGAGACCAAAAGGATGATTACAGGAAGTAGATGGATGAGTAAAAAGGGAAAGGGGAATATAGTCAAAATATTGTGATGAGTCTTCACTATGACAAATGATTACTAGAATTATTGGGGTGATCACATTGTAAGGTATAAAAATGTACAATCACCTAATTGTACACCTGATACTAATATAATCAATATGAGATTGTGTATGAACTATACTTAACTTAAAGAAATATTAAAACTTACAAAAACTTTTGTTTTTTTAGTATTATTTCAAAATTTGCTTTATTTTAGAATTTAGTGTATTACAGGTTTATGTAATATTTTAAATAAGATATTTAAAATAAATCATTTTTGTATATATTTTCTTTTTTTCAGTGTTAGTTATTGAATTTTCATAGCATTTAAGAGCCACAAAAACGTTTCAGATCTTAAATCTTACATTGGAAATCATCCTGTCAAGTATTCTTAATTTACGGGTGAAGAACATGAGAACTAAGAAAATAGTAAGAAGTAAAAGCTGCTATTTGCCCCACGCTTACTCTTATAAGTATTTTACTAGGTGCTTTAATTTTATTCTTGTACCTATGACCCACAAAAATACTATAAGGGTGATGTTATTTTCATCCCCATTTTACATGTAACAAACAACATGGTGTTCATGAAAAGAACCTATACATGTCATCAGCTAGCAGATGTCAGATTTAGAATTTGAATTCTACTCTTTTTATGGAACTCCATTTCATAACTACTAGAGCTACTTCCACCTCAATATTAAAAAAGAAAGAAAGAAAGAAATGTAGCTGAAACCAACTACAGACTTCAATTCAAACCTATCATTCTTTAAACAATAACATTACTTGACCAATTCAATAAGGAACTTCACGTACAACCATGATGGTTATTTTAATGCTGCCCTTTTTTATTTTTTCCTCAGTATACCAATTTGTGATATATTTATTCATTTTGTATAATCTCACATAATCATAGAGTTATGTTATCACCTAGAGCAGAGTTTCCCAACTTCAGGTCTATTGACATCTTATGATGGATAATGATTTGTTGGGGATGAGCCACTGTCCTGTGCATTGTGGGATGTTTAGTAACACCCTTGGCCTCTACCCACTAGCTGCCACTAGTATCACAAAGTTGTGACAACCAAAAATGGTTTCAGACACTGCAAAATATCACCTGGGGGCCAAAATTGTCCCAGGATGAAAACTATTTCTCCAAAGACTTAGGTCACAGGATCACACCTTTTAAAGCTGTTTTCTGTGCTCCGAAATCCTTAATTACAGGGTCAACAACTTTCTGTTCTTGGTAATTATAGACTTTTAGAAGGTATAGTAAACTATTTTTTTTTAATGTTTTACTTTATCCTATCTTTCTAAATTTTATAGGGAGTAGTATTTCTTTCACATACTAGTTCCTTTCTATAATAAAGAGAGAAAATTATTATTAAGTCAAAATAATTCAGTATTTATCATACCGATATATACATTGTGCTTTCTTAAAATAGAGTTCCTAGATAAATCTTATTACTGAGAGTTCTTGCCACTTTATATTCTTTGTAGTCTTAGTAGGAAATTCTTGTGGCTGGTTGGTCAGGCAAATGTCATCTATTTTCCAAATAAAATACCTTTAATATATTTCCCACACCCAAAACCAAGTGCTTTTCCCTTTAAGTGAATTTACAAGTATTCTTCACAATTTTTTAATCAAATTGTTACTCCTAAGTAAGGTATAAGTCTCATTATAGCAATTTAGATCAATGCTACATTCCATGTTTACCTTCCTCATGTTAAGATTTTATATTTATCTCATTATACTTAACACTGTTATGTAGAAATATAAAGACATTATGCACTTAGTTTTTTATCTCAGAATAAGTGTATACACTGTATTTTTTCCTCTGAATTCTATTTGATATATAATACATCATATTTTTCTTTATTGAGCTTTCCTCATAGGACACATTTACCCCCTTGAGATTTAAAAATCTTGATTATATGTCAATAATGTCTTGAAAAATATGTTCTTTCCAGACACATGAGATAATACTTCGTCCCTGCTGGAGCCAGTGATTTTGTTAGGATAATAATGTTCAAAAAAAAAAAAAGAAAAGAAAACAATCCTGTTCTTTGATGCCATTTCTGCAACCAGCTGTTCATTTCTGAGATCTTCTTCTCTCTTCCAAAGGTATGACCTTCAAATGGGATAAAGGATAGAAACACCACCTGGACTCTATGCCCTTCAGTTCTCTACATAATACTTGAAAACCAGTGACAGACTAGGATTTTTAAGCTCCAGTATTAGCCTCACATGTTTTAGCTCAACTGGGTAAAAGGTTAATGAGTTATTTGTTCCTAAACCTGAGAGGCATTTTAATCATACCTTCAAAGAAAATAGCCCATTACCTGATCAACTGATTAGCCAAAAGTCAGTCCCTTGCCCCTTAAAGGGAAATCACCAGTCTCTATATTTAATCTCTTCTTACAAATATTCTTCAAATTAGCCCATTTTCCAATGGTTTTGTATTTTTATGTGAAATATGGAATATTAGGTATTCAGAAAAGCCAAATTTACTTTTGGTAGAAGTATTTTCTGGTGCTATGTATTTTCAATGATTTAGAGAAAGATAATTCTCTGTTAAGAGTTTTTACTTTGCCAATATTTTGCCACTCTGGTCTCCTTCTACCTACTAAGTAGCTTTTTTCTCAAAGCCTTGCTCCTTGGATTATTTCCCTGTTTTATCAGAATAAACAGACCCTAAATAATTGTTTAGCAATGTTTCTTTTCTTTTTTCTAGTAATTCCCAGTTTACACTTATAGCACTTCATATTGGAGCATTTCTCCCACATTAAGAGAAAGTTAGCATATAGTCAATAGGTTTTTGGAAATGATTCCTGACTGCTCTTTATTTCCATTCTTTATGGCTCCTCCAAGAAGCATTTCTTACTTTCACTCATTCTTTCTTTCACCCATTTGTTCCACACACATCTGTGGAGTGGTTACTATATTTTCATCACTGTTCTAAACTCAGAGGATTTGGCTAAGAGCAGTAGGACAAGGACCCTGCTGTCGGGGTTCTTAGTATGAGAAGGTAGGGTTAAATACAATTAAATACAAAAGTAATTTCATGCAGTGATGCAAGTTATGTATAAAATGAAATGATGATGAATGGAAGAAAAGTGGCAGGGTCTCTGATATATGAGAATACTGCCTTGAATATAATTCAGCCCATTCTGTCTTTCTGATGATGTCTGCAAATGCACTAACATGTTGGCTAATAGTATACCATGTCCTTTTTCTGGAACAGGCACACCTCCTTTAATAACAGCAAATAACTTCAAAACTTCAAATTGAAGATAAATTTATTATATGATTATTTGTTTATGATTGAGAGCTGAGAGCTATTGCAGATTTTGAAATAAATATAAAAACCATACTAACCTAGAAACATAAGTAATATCCCAATCATTAAAAAAAACAACTTAGGTGTCAGAAAAAAAACAAAACAAAATAAAAACCAGTTTTGATCTTGAGTGGCTATATACTAGTAAGTTTGAGCAAATTTCTTTAATTCCTGAAGCCTTAATTTTCTTACTGATAAATTAGAACAATCAGTATATTATAGAATTAAAGAGAGGATAAAATGTACATCTAACTAAAACATATACCTTAGTACCTAGCATATGATAAACAAAATATGGGTTATCTCTTATTTGTATACGGTATATATTTTTTTATGTTACTACCATGATCTGGAATTTTTTTTAAGACAGATACAATGATTACTTGTGGTAACAATAGCAGCTTGATTTTTTTAGGACAGTCCTGGGTTATTAAATTTTATTTCACTTGTAAACTATCAAGCCTAGCTTAGTTTCCCTTGATTTTCTGTTTGAAAAAATGTGACTAAATTATGGATACTACAAATACATTGTGCTCTGTGTATTGATAAATAGGCCTTGCTTTTCCTGCTTTTTGGCTGTTGTACCATCTTTTGTACAGATGATTTAGAGGCCAGATGTACAGTAATTTGAGATGTAAATGCCCCCTACTAGGAAGCAATTATTGCCCTAGAGACTCTTCTCCTGCCTGGTTATAATTTTGTTATAAAGCAAACAAACTTTTCACTGTGAAATATAAATCAACCTGTAGCAACAGAATCATTAAGGAGGCAAATTTACATAACCATATTGGTAGACATGTTGTAATGATCTGTATCATAATATTAATGATAACAAAGTCTAGGATTTTCTCCAACCACATTAATTATTGATAAAAGCTTATCTGCCAGTCCCCATTCTGTGTTCTTATTGCCCAAAATGCAAGAGAAAAAAATCTGAGAAAAAGGTTTTAAGACATGAGCTTAGATATCTCAATTAAAAAAATTTTAAATGCTGAATAAAGAATCTTGGAAATAACATGCGAACTAAGAAAAAAAAATGACATATTCATATTTAGAGTTGTTGAGCGAAATAAAATGGGTTTTGTAAGAGAAAAAAATGGGTTTGAGGTGAAAATGAGTTGGTGCTTTTGCCACATAACATCTGTTCATGTCCTATCCCTGAAAATAGAAATATAAAGACAATTTTTATTATCTTTCTGCATGTCATTCACCTAAAAATAAGAGTATCTTTGCAAAATTTTTTCATACCTTCAGAGACATCATCAACTTGAGTTACTGTTTAAACAAAACTATTATATATTTAAAAAGAAAAGTCTGAATTTTCCTTTAATGTTTGGACAAACAGAGAGATCACTGAAGAAAAATATGCAATTAAATTTTTATTTAAAAAAGCACATAATTTTAAACTATCATGTTAAGTTGAATGTAAAACATGACTTTGAACTTGTAGGGTTAACTGGATAACAGAGAAATTTATTTTTAATATAACATATAATTATGTTTTTATTTTGCACTTCTTATAAGAGTATCAACAACTCTTAGTGAAAGAAGGTTTTTTCCTGAAAGATTCATTTTGAAAGAGAATAAATATATTCTATAAATGTAGATTTCAAGACTTTTCATTTTAATCTGAAGGGCAAGGCACCCTTTTCATGAGTGATAGATTCAAAATTCCTAAAATAAAAATTTGTGCTTCTGGATAAAAATTATTCAAGTAATCATGAAATGAAAAAAACAACACTAACAAAATCAAAACTTGTTAATATCAGCAAGAGAGCACAAGAAACATAATCAACCATAAGTTAACAATTTGCTTCCCTGGAGATCATTCACCATGAGGATAAGGGAAGGGTGGTATCAATGAGAAATGATGAAGAAAATATGTCTAACCCATTTTTATCTGTTAGCTACAACATTTCCTGCTGGTCAAGAAGGCTGTTATAAATTGTTAATGAGAAGAAAAATGAAAAGTGAAGTACATGAACAAATAAAAAGTTTTCTTTGCTTTTCATTAGACTATACCGTGGGAATATAAAAATTGAGAAAAAATGAGACTTAACATCTTTTTACCATCAAATGGCTTGTTTATTTCAAAAAGAAATAACACAAGTGTGGAAGATAAGAAGCTTAGTCGTTTCCACTCTATTCTAACACGAGTAATATCTGCACAAACTGAAAAATTGACAACTCTTGTTAGATCTATAAAAAATTCAGTTCAGAGGGCAAACTGGTGTCCCCCAAACTGGATATACAGACAAGCAAATACAGATAATAACAATTTAGTGGCTAAAAACCCCAATGTAGTGGAGAAACCTCTATGGGAACCAATGATGGAGTAGGGAAAATTGAACTGTAGTTGACTGAATTGCTGGAGGCTCTTTGTGGATAATTTAGAGACTTAAAAGCTTTAAAGAGACCTAGTCATTGGGAAAACCACACATGTTTTGGTTTTTTTTTTTTGAGTTTTACTTCCTTGAGTCTACCAAGTTCTCACATTTGAATATCAGATCAAAATTCCTTCATACTTTTAGCATGGGGAGGGAAAAACAAACCATTTTGAAATAGTCTAGTATAATCTGTTTTTTTGGGTTTTGTTTTTGTTTTTTTGTTTTGTTTTGTTTTGTTTTTAACATGGGCTGCCCTTAGGAGGAAATGTTCACTATGCTATAGAGAAGTAATGAAATTGAAATGATATCTTTATATGTGCCATTGAGAATTGTAAATGATTAGAGATTTTACCCTACTTGCAAATTCTTAATTTAGTGAATACTGGCAAAAGACCTGAAATCCCCGGGGTCACAAACAAAGGATGACATTAATCACAGCATATCAGGAACCAGAGTATCACAGTTCCTGGCACTTCAATTTCCACTAAGCAATATGATGAGGGTTAAAGGATGCCAGCCCATCATGGGGTGGAATACATTAGATCTTTGTGAACATGTTTGGATAAGCTACATAGATTTAAAAAAGACAGTTTGTATCTGAATTTGAACATCAGTTCTTAAAGTGAGGCCCCTCACGAGCAACATTCTCCCAAGTCTCAAGTCCCCTGGGACCTTGTTAGAAATACCAATTCTCTTGCCCACTCCAGATTTAGAGAATCAGAAATTTGGGGATTGAAACCCAGCAGTCTGTGTTCGAACAAGCCTCTAAATGATCCTGACATGCACTAAAGGTTAAGAATAATTAAGATAAAGGAAGAATACAAAAAGCGTGATTCATGAAACAATGGTTCTATTAATGTTTTAAGAGATGTTGTCATTTGCTAGAATATTACCACAGCTAAAGCTTAACTATAAGTTTCTACACTCATTCATTCATGCATGTATGTATGTATGCATGCATGCATATACAATTAAATTTAATAACTATTAATTGGGCACTCATTTTATGAGATAATATTATATGAGCTTAGAAGAGAGCAGTAAATGAATATACTAATTGATATGAACTGCCACAATGTTCAAACTGAAAGTTTTTCATAAAGTACCAAAGAATTTTAACTTATGCAGAATAACAAAAATTAGAATAGATTTTAATCCACTCTTAGCTATACATTAAAATCACCTGGGGACATTTACTAAGTTCCACCTGAAATTAATTCTATCAGAAACTCTTGAAACTGTGGCTCTAAGTTTCCCAGTGGATCCTAATTCAAGCCAAAGTGACAAATCACTCAATGATATTGATTATTATTTAAATAGTATAAAAATCTCAATTATTAAATTTGGTTATTTACATCATCTGTATTGCCACATTAGCCAATGTTCAGTCTTGAGTCACAGTATTGTCATGTTGCTAGAAATTAGTGGCTATGAATTTACTCCTCAATTTAAAAAAATCCTAATATTTTATAAAAAAATTGGAACCTTGGGAATTCAAAGGAATATTTCTTATTTCTTACATCAAGCACCAGAAGTCACTACATTTATAGAAAGTTCAAATATCTCTTTTTAAATCTTTAAACATGAAATCAAGATGCATCATTTCTAAAGAGGCAGGTAGAAAAAACTTCTATTGAAATTCTCCAAAGCTTTGTTGTATTTCTTATGTGATTCTAGAAGATGAAATAAGAAGGTCAGAAAGAATGTGAAAATTGGATGAACTTAAAGAAGATTCACATTAGAAAGGGAAATAAAAGCTAAGATATATCGGTCCCTTTAAAAGACTTGCCTTTAGAATATCTAAGAAATATCATGTTAAAACCATTTCAGAAACTGAAAAGGTTTAAGGAGATTGCTTACATTTGTGTTGATAAAAGCACTATTCTGGGGGTAAAAACATGTTGATTTATATCAATTCTTCCTTCTACTTGTTAGACAGATTTGAAGAACCTTGTACATGCTTTCTGATCAGAGAAATTCTACGTCATTCCTTATTTCATTGTCAATGATCTATTGCCACAATAATACTATGTGACATATAATTATATAACCTTATTGGCATATAACAATCATTTCTTAAGCTCATGAGTTTGAAATTCAGAGTTTTAGGTAGGTAGTTTTGGTATCAACTGGGCTTGTTCACATGTTTGAGGGTCAGCAGTGGATTAGCTGGCTGTTAGTCTGAGAGGAATAGCTACACACTCTGATTTCTCTCTGGCAGGGTAGCTGAAGCATTTTCTCATGGTAAAGGCAGATAGGAAAAGAGCAAGAGTACATGCTTAGTGCTTTACATGCCTTAAGCCATGCAAGAGGTCACTACCAAATGACATGACAGAATTCAGGGAAGGGTGAAGAATTAGGAATTTTTTTGTGATATACCACAATCCACCCTCTACCACAATTATTCTCATTCCTTCCATGTGTAAAATATATTAACCCATCCCCAGATCTCCAAGTTTCATTCCATCATGGCATCAGACTTAAAATCCAGGATTTTATAAGGTATCTCTTGATCTGGAAGTTTGTGAATAAAAATGGGTAAGTATGAGAGATACATAACATTCACTAGTCAAAAGTAATTCTGGAATTCTGCTGGACAAATACTACCAGGTTCTCCTAATACAAAGTAAATCTAATACTATTATTTCAAAATATTATTTCATAATATTTTTTAGTAGTACATTTTAAAAAATTGCAATAAACCATTTTAGTAACAACTTGATAAAAAATAAATGGATATGTTTGATGGAAAAAAACAGATTTTCATGTTCTGAATTTGATGAATAAGTAACTTATACAAACTTGATGTCTAAATTTTTTATTCACTGAATTCATGTACTAAGTGACGGTATGAAAACCAGAAAACTGGAAAATTTGTGGGTTTTGCTTTAAAATCATCATATTTTATACAAAATAATTGTTAACTAAAATGATGATTTAGAATAACAGTTTACTATGTGGTGCCAAAAAATGTGTTTATGTATAAAGCATAAGTTTTCATTTAGATTAAACGATTGACTTTGTTTTTTGAAAATAAATTTGATCATCTTCTTGTCTAAGCTTTTTTTTGCACCAGGAAAAGTGAGCAATAGTTGTAACAATTTGTTTTTTCTTAACAAGAAGGATTTCAGTCAAATTATACCAGTTTTATTTTTGTGTTATAAAGATGTTTTATATAAAAAATCAGTCACTTTAATTCTAAAAAATTGTTTTTTTAAAAGATTAATTTTATTGTTTTTGACAGAAACAGAGAGAGAAGGAGGAGGGCCCAGAGCAGTCTCCATACTTGTACATTAGTTTTTGACATACTTCCATTCCACACAGGTGGGCAGGGGGTTGTGAAGGGCAGGAACTGGGCTGGGGGTCTCCCACATGGGAGGCACACCCCCACAAACTGAGGGACTAACCAGGGCCCCCCCCCACATAGGAGGCATGCCCCCATGAGCTGGGGGCCTTACTGGGAACCTCCCACAGGGGAATCTCACTTCAGTAAGAACCAAACTGGGACCACACCCCAGTTCAGCACATGGATCATCACAGGCCAGGGCCAGTATTTGATCCTTGGACCCCAGGGCTGTAAAGCAAGCCCTTAACCCACTGAGCTATCTGGCATACCCTATTTTTAAATCTAGTTCAAAAAAGTTAAAAAATAATGTTTGGAAATTAATTTTCCAAATGTAACATCTGATAGTATTGTGAATAATGCAGTAATTTAGTTAAAATTCTCAGTACAGTGATCCCTCATTTTTCATGGTTAATGGGGACGAGAACCTTCCACGAAAGCTGAAAAACCGCGAAGTAGGATTTGCCCCTAGGAATTTTCTCATGGGTCGATGTCGCCCCGGAAACCCATCACGCGCCTTTATGAGAGCCCGTGGGATGGACTCTGAGTCACCTCATCTCTTTGTGTGACATGCAGGGATCCTTCTCTCTCGCGCATCCACATGAAACAACGCTCCTTTCCACAAGGTGGCTGCCGACAGGGTTGTATTTTTTCATTTTTATTTTTTGATGAATATTTTGGGGAAACCCGCGAAGCACTGAAGCCGCAAAACATGAAGCGCGAAGTGGCGAGGGAACCCTGTATTTTAGATAAATTTATTTTCCATTAAAACAACAAATTTTCTGAAGAAGGGAGTCCATATTGAAGCAAATAAACTATTCTTAATTAAGAAACCAATTGAGTGGTAATGCACTTGGGGTTGTGGTATTAAATCATATTCTACCCATATAAGCAATAACAAACACTACACTAATCAAATCAGAGACTGTGTTAAAATTTATAAATATTTATATATCATCATATATGTATAGTTTTTTACAGTTACCTATATATAGTTAAAAATGATATTTTAGTTTAAGGCAAATAAAAATGGAGAAGAGTTGTTACCAGTAGTAAAAGTAATACTACAAATAATTTTTTAGCCAGAAGAAAATTCATCACAGAGTAAAAGCAGAAAGATATGATTAAAAATGAACAATAGAAGTATCAAATATAATGAAGAATATAGGTAGATTAAATAAATAATGACTGTCTAAAGTAGCATTAATGATGTTTTTTGGTTTTAAAATTATATATACTACATGTCAACACTGGTATAAAGGTGGGCAGTTGTAATTGATGGTAAAGTATTCAAGGCCTTTATATTACCTGGAAAATAGTAAACATATGACTTTATTAGTTTTTAATAAATTAATACAATTTTAATAATATTTAGTGTTTTCACTATAATAAAAGTAAAATATTTTACAATGAAGGTAGTAAAATAGGAAGTGCAAATAATCATAATAATAATTAATCCAGAAGTAAGAAAAAAGGAGTCAAAAAGTAGGGTTGAATATTTGGGACATATATTAAATCAGTAGCAGGTTTATAGCATTAAATCCAAATATGCCAGCATTTACATTAAATGTAAACAGATTAAATATTCCAATTGAAACACAAAACTAATGTAACTAAATACAGAAACAAAACCACATATTTGCTATTGAAAAAAGAAAATTCTTATGTTTAAGGAAACATAAAGGTTGAAAGTAGGTATATATTAACCAGCCAACACTAATCGAAACATTACTGATTTCATTGCAGTGATATTAGGTATAGTAAACTTTAAAGCAGAAAGTATTACTAGAGATAGAGAAAATTTTATAATGACAAAATTATCAACCCACCAAGAATATTTAACTATTCTAAATTTGTATGAAACTAATATATAGCCCCAAAATCCATAATGCAAAAATTAACAGAAACAAAAGAATATATAGACAAATACACAAAAAGTTTTTAAGTCATCTCTCAATTAATTTAAATATAGAAAAAAATAAAACAATGCTTTGCACATAGAACTACAGTACTGTACTTTTTTATTGTAGAATTTGCATAAGCTTTAAATTTTGCATTCATTTATAATTTTTTCACCCAAATTTATCACAGTAAGTACAATGAACCAGATTACAGATACAGAAGGGAACGCAACGGTCTTTTTCCTTAAGAAACTCGCAAAATAAGAGAAATATAATATAAATAGATTACTACGTAACAGAATAACAGTGTTTACAGTTACCATGGAGGTATGGGAAAGGAGCTGCAGGATTCAGAATGAGATGTAAGTGTATCTTGAGATATAAAGAACATTTTTAAAAAGATAATTGAACAGACTCTAAAAGAGCATGAAGCTCTTTGGGAGTAGGCATTGTGTTATATTCATTTTAGATTATTGTCTGACACATCTGAGAACAGTTTTTCACCTGAGAAAAGTTTTTCACCTGAAAAAACAGGATAAAGACTATTCCAGGCAGAAGAACACTGCCGTGAGAGATCAGGAGAGCTTCAGAAACCTGCTAGCTTTGTACAGGTTTTCTGGGGCCTGTAAAGACATAAGACATAAAAGGAAGTTCGAAAACAGGTATTGAAGACATTCAGTAATGGTGACCTCTAGGAAGTTTGGCATTCTTACTGAAAGTTACAAAAGGCAACAAAACATTCAGGTACCTTCCTTTGAAAGATATATTTATAGTTCAAGTGTGAATAAAGGAATGGAAGATAGGTGGCTTTCTATTAGGTATTGATTTAAGTAGAATGTAGAAATTTTGAGTATTGATTTTTAAAGCTCAGAAAGGTGTTGAATAAGGATGTTTACATTTTTTCTTGATTCATTTTGTGTAATTATTTAAATGATAAGGAAAATTTCTAGGTATCACAAGTGTGCCAGATTTTTTTTTTTACTAAAATAGGTATTTTTTTGGTGTTGTCGTTTTTTTAAAAACAAATACATTAAACATGGTATGAGTCAGAGCTTGTACACACTAGCCCCAAAGTTAAAACTGGATTATAAAAAGACAATTGACTCTAATAGCAAATGTTTTCCTAAAATGACATTTTGGAAAAAGGCCTCATCTTAATTTTACTTTTATGAGAATAAGCACTGTGATAA
>PVKE010031529.1:0-18977 GCA_004027555.1 Craseonycteris thonglongyai
GATAAAATGCAGAACAGGCAATGATGTGGGGAAAAGAGCACTTGAAAAAATCAGCCATGAACTCCTTAGCTACCTGTTACTTAGGAAAAGTGAAAAAAAGAGATTTAAGGACTTGTACCTATAGAACATGTAACTTTTAATGGCAGAGAAAGAAAATAAAGTGGGAAGAGAGAATGATTTAGAAAAGTGACTAGTATAGACTAGATTAGGACAACACCACAAAAGTGTGTGTATTTGGGGGGCGAAGGGGGGTGGGTTGTAGCAGGAGACACAAGAATGCATGAAGTAGGTGACAGGAATCCAAAAACAAGTCTATTATTCCTCACAGTACTACAAAGAAGGCAGAGATCCCATTTTTCCTAACTTCTTAGCCAGAAGGTTACTTAGAACCTGAATCTTGCACAAAATACAGCAGCCTGAATATGTTGAAGGATTAAGTAATGAATAAATACACTAGGGGAAGCCGGGATGACTCAGCATGTTAAGCACTCGCTTTGAAGCCCTGGGGATCAAGGATCGAATCCCAGCCCCAGCCTGTGTGAACCCATATGCTGAATCGGGATGTGCTTCCCAAATGCGGTGAGGCCTTCAGTTCAGTTAAAAAAAACAACAACACTAAACTGGTTCTCTTAACTATAAATGCTGTCACTGCACAGTGATATTAAAAGGAGGGAGCCAATCCATTAGCAGAAACCACACAGGCACTCAGTATCATAAAGTGCAATTCATATTGCATGCTTCTTAATTAGGCAGTATATTTCCCAAATTTCCATTTATCCATCAGCATAGATCCTCTATAGAGAGTAGCATATTTGCATGTGATTGGTACCCTGAGTTTCACTGTGTGATCAAATGGAGTCTTTTCTTTTCTTTTTTTTTTCATTTAGGCAGCTGCATAAACTTTCTATTTTTTATTTCCATCATACTCTAGTCCTTACCTTATCTTAAGCATGAAAATATGTGGAAACTATGAGTTCATTGCATAGACACACTTTAATGAATTTAACTTAAATCTGAGTGAAAACTGGATTATTCTTATAAAAAAAAGGATAATACCCATCAACACATGTGATTGCCTGATATATAGTTGACCATGTGTTGATTTCTTCTCTGGTCTGATTTATCTAAGCAATGTCAATTTCCTATAGGAAAGGCTGGCTACACTGAATGGAGTCGCAGACCAGCACCTTGATGGTTCCCCATGCATCATTAGCAGAAAGCAGTACTCTGTAGAAGAATAACTAGGAAGAAGAAAATCAGATTAAATAATTAGTGTCAATTAGCTCCAGCAAAATCATTCTATAAACAATTGGTCTCTAGTGCCCTGCTTAATTAGTGAGATTTCCATGTTCCTTACCAAGCCTGCTTTGATTCATGTTGACTCTTGAGTTTCCCAGAGGTATAATTAATTATTGTCTTGTAAATAAACCCTTGGCAATTAATGGAGGCAGAAAATAATCAGTACCTTTTTTTAAAAAATATTCAAGGAGAGGACCTTGACTATGTAAGTAACCTTTGCAGTATTTTTCAGGGGAAACCCATCATACAGTTACAATAAATGGTTGGGAGTTGTGACTGAAAGCTGACAAGTGAAAAAAGCATCCTTTTTACTTTACATATCAGGAAAGAAAACATTTTATGCTGTGTTACTTTTGAAAATGTTTGGTATTCACCAGACACCATCTAATTTGATCTTGGACCTAATTAAAATATATTTTCAAACACCCAATTTAAAGAGTCGAACAGTTTATTTTGAGGGTATTGTAGATAGTGTATTCACAACCCACCAAAAGGAAAAAAAAAAGTCTAAAATGAAAATAGCATTCCATTATTACTTTGAAAGTTGTGCCTTTAAGTGCTAGCACCTGCTTTCAATGCTTTAAATGTCATTCTAATCACCCCCCAAGAATGGTAGAGTTCAACAAGATTATCATCCCCCAAAAACAACATAGCTCAATATGTGGCACACAAGAGATGGTAGTTTCTTTCATATGTCTATTTACATCCTAAAAAGTATTTATGTAGCATTTTGTTATTGTTGTTCTTAAAAGCATTACAGTATATGGGAGTTCAATTTTTACAGAACCCTTAAAGCTTCCCACTTAATAGGATAGTAGGCATATAAATCCAAACAGTGAAATTCCAAATCGTGGTCATCAGTATACAATGGTCATACTAGGATATTTTAATAAGTTTTAGGGCTCTGTCCATATTAGCGATTGACGTATGCACTCACAGGATTCTAAAAGAAGCACAACATAAAACCTACTCTCTAAATCCCTGCAGCCAAAAATTTTAATACTAAGATTGCATTCAATGTGGTCATATTTTTCTTGCCATGTCCTTCTTTGCAATAGCCATTGATGTTATGGCTGAGATCTTGGCCTCTAGTTCATTGCATCCAATAAATCTTCAGTGACTGGGAGAGTCTACTTTTAAGTGAGAGTGATAAAGCATGATTATATTGAATTCCATATATTAGATAACAAATAAATAAATGTGAAATGATAAATCATAGTTTTTTATTCTTTTACATGGAAATAATTTCATTTTTTAATAAACTGTCAAATTCCATTCAGTACTAATGACATTAGCAAATTTAATTTTGCAAAGAAAATTAATGAAAAAAAGATAAGTGAAACTAGAAGACTATACATAGCTCTTATACTTTTAGAGGAAGGCTTCATTAGGTCTAGAAAAAAATTAAAATTGTTGAAAAATAAACCTACGACACCTAAGTGATATTTTAACTACAACACATATATTTGTTTTAATTAAAAATCAACATGGATTGAGTTAATGATTTCAATAGCTTTCTCAACATCACATCAACATTTAAAACATATACATGATTAGGAGGAAAAGTTTCCTAATAAGTTTTATTGTATATAAGTGTGAGGAGGACCCATTGAAAAGCTAAGACATATTTTTTCATAAAGCACATTAAATAATTTATATGAAATGCTTAACATATCTAAAACGTAAGTATGCATAATGGAAAACGTACAGCAAAATAAGTAAGTGATGCATCTGTGTAGAACTCTGTGGCAACAAAAATACAACTTTGAAACTCAGGGCTGTGCACAGTCAAAGCAGACAGCAGGCACAATGACATGTTAAATTACCCACATGATGTATAGCTTAATGAACCCCCTTGTGTTGATCAGGCTTGGCATTAATCAAGAGCCATGAACAGATTCCCTTATTTTCTCAATGCTGCTCTGATAAACTGCAATTTCATTTAACCTTGGACAGCAACTTTAATAGCTTCCACGGGACAACTGTCGATACCTTCCTGGGTATACAGTGATTAAACTGCAACCCAAGATGCATGTCATGAATTTTCTTCATTTGAAATTAGAATTTTTATTCTTAACAACTATTTGCATAAAATATGCTGAAGACCCTGAATGTGGAAAGATTTGCATTTCTCCGAAGTCTGGGTTTGCCATGCTGTTATACAATATTAATTAATATTATATTCATGAGCACGTTTATAGGTGTTTGTTTGTTTTACTTCTTTCAAATAACTCTTGCCTTGGACAGAAGCAACAGAAAGGAGAAATTCAGAGTCGAAGTTAACTTTGAAGCAAATCTCCTCATCTGTCCCAGGTTCCTGGGAAAAAATGGGCAGATCATTCCAAGTCCAATTGGGTCGTAAGTGATGCCTTTCCTTCATTAAAACTGTACATATAATGGGCTTCTAATATGACTAAGTCTGACTAAAGAGGGCTTGCTAGATAAAACAAAACTGTCTACTTTCAATTTCCTTCATTGATTTTAAATGTACTTGTTTGTGGAACATGTCTGATGGCAGGTCTATTTCCTAAATCTGGAAGACAACTACTGAATGAAAAATAGGATTAGGCCATTGTCTTTACACATAATGATCCATAAAGCTAAAATATCTCCACCTAGCCAATTCTCTTGAAATTACATTATATGGAGTTTCCACATGTGAGTTTCATTTCAAAAGTTTGCAACATCTCTAACATCAGTAGAGGGATGAATTAAAGTAAGAGGCCAAGATTTATCACAGGACAGACACTTGTTTTTCTCTGAAAGGAAGGAGAAAGTTAATGAACCAAGAGGCATATAGAGTGAACAGAATGAGGGGTGTCAAGGGGGGTGGGGTGCATAGTAAATGTACATATCTGGTCACAGAACATATGGAATCTTCTGTTCTATGAGACAATATTCATGACAATCAATGTAATGTGGCCAGTACTTCCAAAATTTGGAAATTGGCATCAGTGTCTATAAATTGCATTGCAGATGCTCACAATGATAAGTCTGTAATAAGATCCACCAGATAAATATAATGTTATGAATTGTTTTGTTTTATTTTGAGTTTAATAATTTTTTGTTCTTTAATGTTGACGTAAGAATTTGGTTATTTTAGGGTCAATAAGGCCTAGTGGGGAAGGCACTGGATTAGAAAGTAGGGCACTGGGTTCTAGAATTAGCTAACCCTCTGACTATCTAAGTCAACTTAAGCAAGTCATTTAAGCTATGTTCATAGGTACTCACTTTACCTCTGAAATTCCTTATCTATAAAATGAGGGAATTTTATTTTGTTATTTCTGAGCTTTCATCTGGGATTCATAGTCTATGATATATTACTGATTTCTATAAAAATGTTTGGCTTTTAGTTTGGAGTTGCATTATAGGGCATTATAGAGATGAATCCCCTATAACAAAATTAATTCTAACTTCCCAATGGGGACATATGTGACCTCCACTGTTCAGGGTTTGATTTCACACATATGCTCAGAACCAAGATCATTTGTGCCTCTGTTTAAGGCTATGGC
Source organism: Craseonycteris thonglongyai (assembly GCA_004027555.1). NCBI lineage: Eukaryota > Metazoa > Chordata > Mammalia > Chiroptera > Craseonycteridae > Craseonycteris > Craseonycteris thonglongyai. Next base: position 4,812 of record PVKE010031529.1, read on the forward strand.
TGGTTGGTATGAAATACTTCGAAGACTGCAAAGAACTAAATTTAACATAAATTTACTCTAAAGCTTTTTCTGCCTTGGGGTCAATGCACATGGTATTCTCTCTGCCTGAGTTGCTCTTTTCCTCCTTGGACTAATTAATTCCTTCTTAACTTTCACATCTCAGCTACAGTTATGTTCCCAAAGAGGCCTCCTTCTGACAGCCTCCTCCCTCCTGCCAGCCAATCAAACCTGAATTATGTTACCAAAATAATAATAATAGAGGGGATATTTTCTGTGTGTGGTGGTGGTGGTGGTGGGGGGTGCAGTTTGGTTCCTGCAAGGGCAAATTTCCATGTAGGAAGCCCCAGGTTTGGCCCCTCAGCTCACAGGAGGCACACCCCCATGCAGGAGGCCCCTGGCCTGGTTCCCACCCTACGTGGCTCCGTGTCCACCTGTGTGGAATGAAACTATGTTGAAAAACTAATGACGTACAACTATGGAGACTGCTCTGGGCCCTCCCCTTTCTCTCTCTGTCTCTTTCTGTCTCTATCTCTTTCTGTCAAAAACAATAAAAAATACCTTTAAAAAATATTAATAGAGATCCATATTAAAGAAACAAAACAGTGAAGTGTCTTCTTAGAGCCCATATAATAATTTGAACAGGGTGCCAAAGACTAGTATTCACAAAATAAAGGAATAATATTAAAGCAGAGGAACAAATGTTCACTGAGTTTGAAGTCAATGATAGTCAGTGAATGGTGTGAATTAGTTATTCCTCTAGGTAATATATTATTATAAATAGAACATTAATATGCTTTGGATACAAGGATGTTCTTTGTTCCCTACATAAAAAACCCAAAACTCCACTATGGTTTTAAAATTAATATATCAAGTTTTGTTGCTTAGACCAAGATGAAACCTCATGAATCTGTGTTAAAAAGTAATTTTTTAAATCCCTTCTCTATCCCTTTAAGTCCCCAAATTACAGTAAAACACATATTTAAATAATTTAAGCTAAAGCTTAAATTCCTATTGCAGAATAAACTTATATCTATAAAACAACACCAAAACAACCTTCTAGTTTTAATAAGAATTGATCTTTACTGGGCATTTTTAATGTGTTAGGCACTGTACTTTGTAGGTGGTTTATAGTTAATATTTGGTTTTATTTCCATAAAAACTTCATTGTGTAGGTATTATATGATCTAGCATTCTCTCTCTGTTTTCTGTTTTTATAGATTTAGATGAATTAAGTAACCTTCCCAAAATCATACTCTTAATACATTTCAGCCCGTGACTGTGTCTTCAAAATCAGGCCTCTAATCATAAGCAGTACAGTGATACCTTGGAATCTGAACACCCCCAAAATTGAACAACTTGGAATCCAAACTAAAAAATCAAGCAAATTTTGCCTCGGAATCTGAACGCTGCTTTGGAATCCGAATGCCAACACGTTGTTCCCCTGGGACATATGGACTGTATGCCCCATAGCTTTATCTGAACACCCACTTGTCTTGGAACTCGAACGTTTTGGAACTCAAACAGGGTCCTGGGACAGATTAAGTTCGAATTCCAAGGCATCACTATATTACCAAATCAGCTTCATCTCACCACGGGGGGTGGAGGGGCTGTGCAGTGGAGGGGCTGGCGCCAGAGGAAAGAAAATCAAGTAGAACTTAGAGGGCTACCTACATTGTCATACATTATGATTCAATGAAGCGCAAACCATTCCAATTTGCTACATAACTAAAATCAACAAGGCACAGTTTAGAAGTCAAGCTACCAGATCCCAAAATCAAAACATAAAATTTTTGTTTTCACTTATCCCTACTCATTTATGAATTAGCCTCAAAGAGCTTTGCTCTCATTTTGTGCATACGTTTTTCCTCTTATCTAGTAAGAATTGTGATAAATACGTCCCCTGTACCTTACAGAAAAGTTCTGGCAATTAGTAATGCCTGAAGTTTTTCAGCACTTTAAAAAAAATATTTATTGTATTGTTTTTGACAGAGACAGAGAGAAGGGGGAGGGCCCAGAGCAGTCTCCATAGTTGCACATCATCAGTTTTCAACATTTCACACAGGTGGGCAGGAGCCCTGCAGTGGGGAACTCGGCTGGGCCCCCCACTGGGAGGCACAGCCCCTCGAGCCAGGGGCTGAACCAGGAGGCAAGAACGAAACTGGGGGCCTCCCTCATGGGAAGCACACCCCAGTTCAGCATATGGGTCCACTCGGGCTGGGGCCAGGATTTGATCCTTGGTTTCCAGGGCTGCAAAATGAGCGCTTAACTCACTGAACCATCCTCGCTTCCCCTGAGCGCTCTGAGGAAAGATGCTATGAAAGACTGTTTTTTCTTTTTATTCCAAACAACTAAAGTGAATACCAATGAAAACTCATTTTAAAGGATTAGAATTGTTACTGCATTATATTATGTTAAATTAAGGATTAATCATTAGAAGATGAAATTCATAAACTCATCACTAAGAGAAACTTAATGCAAGTACCTCTTAATGCAAAGCTTAAGTATCAACCACACCCATAAAAATCTGAAAGAAAATCTGCTTGAAAGGTTGTCTGCTGGAACAATTAAATATCTTCAAGATATAGATTTTTTTCTACCATGATATTTACCCATGACCTATATTTACATTATTAGCTGTCTTAACTTCTATTTTGTCTTTTCTTACTATTAATTCTATTGCGATTTTAGCATTAAGTTCATTAACAAAGGAAAAACATTCTTTGCAGAATATTTATATTTACATCCTTGCATGCTTTATTATAAAGATTCATCTATTCTTTCATGCTTTTTGAAAAAATAATTTTAAGATAATAATTTTAACTTGTCTTTCCTTATCTGGTTTTAAATCTTCTTATTTAAAACCTTTAACAAATTATGAGCTCTAAATTGATAGCAAAGGAGGCAAGGGGAAAGGAGCAGAGAGGGTATATGGGAAATCTCTGTACCTGCCCCTCAATTATGCTGTGAACTTAAAACTGCTCTATAAAATAAAGTCTATTAAATTTTTTTAAGGAATCAAAAACAAGCCTTGTGTTCCTGGTTTAAAGGATTTATTTTACTTTTCAACCCTATATCTATCATATTTTAATAAAAGTGAATCAAAGATGCTTCTGATCCTCCACTATTTTCAGCAGAGGTGTAAATAAACTGGATTCCTCCAATTCTTTATATAATGTATTTAGGAAAAAATAAAGGAAAGAAAACCTACTATCCATCCAAGTGAATTTGTCCCTCAGCTTTTAAGGTGCAATACCGGTACTTTGGCTTGGTCACTAGGGATCCACTTAGTGGCCTGGAAGAAGAAACTACATAAATGGCCTTGTGGCCCAAAGGAGCTAATTGAGCTGCCTTTTCAAATAATAAAACATACCACTTCATCCTGACAACATAGCAGTTAATTTCTAATCTGAAAAATAAGAGCTGCCAGGCTTGGCTATGTTGTTCCTTTCAGATATGCTGTTGATGACTCAGAATTATAGTTTTTTTAGTCAACTTACCTATATTCAATTTTAAACTCCTCAGTGAGTTTAGATGAAATGGAAAATGTGAAGACGCATGAGATCTGTTTTTCTAAGCTTCCAACTCCATTCCCCTTAATGTCCCACATGGTAATTTTCTGCTTTTATGTCTCCATGTATTTAATTGACTCTGTTTTAAGGAGCCATCTCTGAGTTCTGGTCTTAGCTAATGCAACTTTGAACAAATAACCTGAGCTTTGGGGGCCTCAGGTGGGCTGGATGAGTTATTTGGTTATTTTCAAATTTAAAATAATCATAAAACTATATTCAATCCTGTGAATTGTTTATTGAACAACATTCCCTGACTTTTCAAAGGGTTAATTTCTTCTCATTCTTCAGCTCTGTATCATGCCCTCCAAAGAGGATTTCCCGAACTTCCAATCTATAGTATTACACACATAAATACATACATACACACACACAGAACACACACACACACTTAATTGCCAAGACCAATTACTCTGGACACTTTTCCTCCATGGCACTCATCAAAATATCTACTGATGTTGTTTACGTGTTTACTGATCTTTTTTTCTGTCTCTCCCAGAAATATAAGTCCCTGAAGGTTGAGAATCTACCTATCTTTTACACAGATCTTATTGCTGGGACAGTGCCTGACTCATGAAAGGCCTTCAAACATTTATTAAATGCAGAAAATATGCATTTAATATATGCATATATTATTTTAAAAATTTATATCTCAACCTATGAAGAGTCTATGTTAGCAATATGTATGTGTGGATGTATATAAGACATTAAAAGCTTTATAATGACTGTTTATTGAACCATTTCTATGTGTCAGCACTAAATAAATTTTCTGGCTGGCTAGAAGGATGAATGAATGAATGAATCCTAGAATTTCACCACAATCAGGTGAACCAAAACATAATTCCAAAGAGTAAGCTGTAATCAAGTCATGTTGCCTTAAATTAAGTTTCTTGGCATGAAGTCATCAATTGTTATTTTTATTTCCTTTCATGTACATTATGGTATAAATATGAACAAAAATCTACAACATAGCTAATTAGTATTCTTCTACTGACTCCAGTATAAATGGCCATTCTCTTTGTATATTTTTAAGGCTAAAAATCTGTACTCACATTTTTAAATTACCTGATAAAAAATTTTAAATTAACAATGTACTCATAAATGAGCAAACCAAAATGTAAGAGGCCAAAAATAATCTCAGAAATTACGTGGGGACAATTATTATAAAATCATCAATATTATAAGAGTGTCCCAAAATTCATGAAAGAAATAATTTTGATAGAAAACACAGGTTTATAATTAAAAATTGTAAATTTTCATTGTTCAACAATGAAAATGAGTTGTTCTTTCCTGGAGCGCTCCATTTTTAATAACCCTGAACTGTCAGCTGTCACGCTGTCCTTTATTTTCGTTGGCAACACTTTACTGCACAAATGACGCAAAATTCAACTCTTGCGTGAATTTTGGGACACCCTATTATAAGTTTATATTCTGGGTGTATTCTCACATAAATGCAAACAAAATGAAAAACAGTGAAATGATGAATAAAGCAGAGAGCACTCATTAATTCACCGATTTTTCAGCCCATCACCAAACTAATCAATAGCTAAACACACAGATTCACTGCTTACTTTATGTGCACTTAAAAAAATTCATTAAAAATATTTTTATTGCCTTATATATCAGCACCATTTTGTAGAGTAAAGAAAAGACTGTGGTTCCTAATAATTTTCATACCATCCTTCACAGAAACAAATCTCTTTCTCTCCCATTTTTGCTTCCAATGAGAACGTAGCTGTCTTTTATTAGAGATGTTTAACTTACTGCATCGATATATATGGAGTTTTACATGCTTAACAGGATATTTTAATACAATTTTAGCTCCTGTTAGAGATAAATCAAACTCAAACTGACAAATAAGCAACTGTGTCTGCAAGAAGTAGGGGGTTGTCTGATTTAAAACTCCAAGAAGCTTAGAAAGCCCTCAATCTTAGGTGCACAAAATACACATTTCAGTCAGCAAGATATGACAGATACTTTATTGCCGAGTTGTTCCTTTTTAAATTCACTAGATGCAACTGAGAATAATTTAAAGTTATAGTATTTTAATAAAATTAGCCAGAGGTAGCAAAAGATAAACTAGCAATATAAGTAGGATAATTTATCAATTACTTTAGAAATTTTATATAAACATCTTCAAATCATAAATGCCTTACCTGGTTCTCTTGTTTTCATATTTCTCTTTAATTACACTTGGTTCCAAGCTATTTTTTGTATAGTCTAAACACTTTCCTGATTATTACTGTGCATGATTGTGGACAAATGCAAAGCAGGTTAAGATTAGGCAGAGGGAAGTGGTTGAGGCATGCATTTCACTTCATAAACCTAACTTACGGTACTACCATCCTGCTGCTTAATAAAAAATTCAGAGTATTTGTTGCAATAGCTTTGTTCTTCAATGAGGTTAGTCTTTATTTTTGCCTTTCCAGATTGATTAGCTATGATAATATTGTGCCCTTCTGGTTACCTACAGATGTATTAACCCCCTAGGATAAATTGTTTTACACTGTCTTTTAAGTCACTGGTAGGGATGCTATGAGAGCTCGACAGGGTGAGCTTGCCTTGCAACCAAGAGGTCTGGACATTGAATCCTGGGCCCTGACCCATGCAAACCTACATGCTGCACTGTGGTGCTCAACTGGTAACTACCAGGATGATGACGAAGTTTCTCACCTCCCATGAGGGAGGCCTTCCGTTTGGTTCTACCCCATGTGGCCCTACATTCACCTATGTGAAATGAAACTATGTCAAAAAAACAAAAACAAATGATGTACAACTACAAAAACTGCTCTGGACCCTCCCCCTTTCTCTCTGTCTCTGTCTCTCACACTTTTCCTCAAAAACAATAAATTTTTTTAAAAGTGACTGGTAAAATATTCTGCTTGATTGAACATTGAAAAAACATTTGGTAGGTAATATAATAGTAACTAATTTAGGCAAAAATTATTTGTAAATGTTACAACCTCTGGGCAAAAGTCAATGGGGGAAACTAAGTATTTCCCCTTGGTTTACATTATTAATTACCAAAGGGAATATCTTTAAATAGAGGCAGTAGCAAACACCTCCTTAGAAAGTAGTAAAGTTAACATCAGCAATAGTAAGATAAACTGGTATCATGTGACATGGAATGATATGCTTGAGGACATAATACCACATAGATGGTAGTCCTGACAAAATTATACAACCTGAATCTAATTATGAGAAAATAATCAAGCTTGAATTTAGGGATGTTATATAAAATAATTGGTCTGTTTTTTTCAAATTATCATTAAAACACATAAAGATTGATGGAATGGTCCAAATTAAACGAGACTAAAGGAATATAATATCTATGGACAATATATTAATTCAGATAGTAAAAATGGATTTTGTTTTATTTTTCTCTAAAGAACAATATTGGGATAATTTAGAAAATCTGAATACAAACTGTACATTAGGTAATTTGTGTTGTATTAATGTTAAAATTCCTTAATTTGATAATTAAACTGTATTACACTAATTACAATTACAAAATTGATAATTAAACTGTAGTAAACTAAATTAATACATAAGACTATAAGGACATATGAGGACTGTTCAGAAAGTATTCAGCCATGTAACTGTTCTTATTATATTGATGATGGCTGGATTTTTTCCAGATAGTCTTCACATATGCTATAAGTATTTAGGTGTGAAGAGCTATGATACATGCAACTTATTCTCAGAGAATTCAGCATGATAGTCAGATAGATAGATAAAGGAAGGAAGGAAGGAAGGAAGGAAGGAAGGAAGGAAGGAAAAAGGAAGAAAGAAAGAAAGAAAGAAAAAAGAAAAAAAGAAAAAAGAAAGAAAGAAAGAAAGAAAGAAAAGTAGGTGGGTAGATAGATGTAGGTAGTTGGGTAGATAGGTAGATAGGTAGATAATATTAATAAATAGATGATAAATAATAGATATCAGATAGAAAATAGATGATAATGTACAGCCATCATGAAGAGGTAAAACAAATAAGAAAATATTGATGAATGAGGAAGTAAGATGAAGTGTATATAGATGTTCTAAAACTCTATAAAGTTTTCTATAATTTTTCTGAACAGTTTTAAATTTTTCAAAATTAAAACAAAGAAGGATTCCTGCAAATCACATTACAGTGACAAATGCATCAATGCAAGTTATTCTTGAAGAAAAGGAGAAAAGCAATTAAAAAAAAACATTAAGCATTGCACAATTGAGTAAATTTCCTTCAAATGTCAGTACTGAATGTTTTTAATCTGTTTATTTTTCTGTAAAGGCTTAAGAATTTTCCACTTGTTCAATATGGTATATATGTTTACCAGTCTAAATTATGGTATCTTCTTGTTTTTTAATATTTTTTTTTATTACTGTTTTGAGAGAAGGTGAGAGAAAGAGAAAGGGAGAGAGAAGGGGGCAGGGCCCAGAGCAGTCTCCATAGTTATACAGCATTAGTTGTGACATAGTTTCATTCCACAAAGGTGGATGTGGGATCCACTGGGGGGTGGGAACTGAACTTGAGGCCTCCTGCATGGGAGGTGAGAACATTTGCCACTGTGCCATCCTGGATGTTACCAGTTGCACTTCAGTTCAGCATATGGGTTTGCAAGGGCCGGGGTCAGAATTCGATCCCTAGACTTCATGGCTACAAGGCAAGCACTCAATCTGTTGAGCTCTCCTGGCAATCCCTGGAATCTTCTTAACTTATTAAGTTCCTCAGTTACTTTTGCCATAGTTAGCCAGTTAGTTCTAAATTGTCCTTTAGAGCCACAAACTTGAATATCTGGAACACTCTTCAAATTTTCTTTTCTCACCTGTAACTCAGCTTGTTTCATTATAAAGATGGAAAGTGTCCCAAACAGTAATACTCTTGCAATGAGGAAACTGAGCAAATGACCAGTAGACCTCAAAGTAACCTACACTTTTCTATAAATTCCAACTGCCAACCAGTGATGTTTGAAAAGAGATGTTTATCCAAGGCAACATTAAAATGTAAAAGCTTTCCTGTTAATAGTAAAGAGTTCATGCTCCCTAGATCTTTAAAAAACAAAAGTGTTTTTAGTTCTCTTAATGCTAATTTTTCTCTTTGTAAAAGAGATAATGACATAATCCAAGAAAAGTTACCAGAGCAGTTTCTGGCACATGATCAACAGCCTGTTAATGCCAAATATTAATTTTTCTTACTCTTCACTCTGGATTCGCCTACCCTCAGAAATTCCTTTCTTTCTATCCCCTTGCATTTTTTGATAGCTCAAGCTCCTAATAATGCACATGGCAGAAATCTATGCAGTTGCATTTACCAAATTTAGAGCTTTAACTTGGATTTTCCATGTGTGTACCAGCTAGCTGTACAACCAGTCACTCAAAACTTGCAATTTGAGCAAACTCAGAGATGTTGTAAGCAAGCTTGGCATCTCTTTTGCTCATGTAACTCCTCTAGAACGTTGGCAGGCTTTCTATGTGTAAGATTATAGTCTACTCTATTTAGCATAGGACTAGTAGATTGTTGTAGTAATAGCTCCAATATGCTCACAACTTTCTGAGTTCATCACCTCCCTCAGTATATAAGTAAGTCCTTAGATAACTCCCTCCCACACTCACTCTGGTCTGGACTTGGCCATGTGATTTGCTTTAACCAATGTAACAGCAAATGTGACATAGAGTCTTGAAAAGTGCTTGCACACTGGGGTTTGCCTTCTTTGGCTAACCCTGGAACCCTGCCATCACCACTCTGTGAGCAAGCCCCGACTAACCAGCTTGCTAATGGCAGGCACGTGGCCCAGTCCCCTGGCTGCCCCTCTCTGCAGCCAGTCAACACCTGAAGTCGAGCCTCTTCTCTGTCAGAGACTGCAGGTACGTGAGTGAGCCCAGCTCAGACCAGCAAAGTTCTGCCCTACTCAGCCCAGTTCATATTTTCTAGTATATGAGAGCTCTGGGATGCTTTGTTTTGCAGCAACAATAACTGATAAAGAAATTAGTAGCTAGAAGTCAGGTGCTTCTGTAACAAAAAACAAAAACATGTGGCATTAGCTTTGTAATGAGTAAGTGGCTAACAGAGGCTGAAAAGCTGCAAAAAAAACTTTCATTTGAAAAAATGGTGAACATACTGTTGTTAGCAGAAGCTAGGAAAGTGACAAAGAAATTGCTACAGCAGATTGGAAAAGTAGTAACCTCAGTTGTATAGTTGTGGCATAGTTAGTTATAATGTTGCCTGTAGTAACTAATAAACTTCTTGATTTGGCTAGGCAGATTGTCTCACAGAAAATTAAACTTGTCAACTAGCTTCTTTTAGTGGCCTGTGATAAGGTACTGGGAAGGAGAGATGAGCTCAAAAATATTCTGTTTTATAGGCAGAACTTAGGGAGAATATAATAGGGCCAGTACATATTGGGAAGAAAGCAAACTGTTCCTTATCTCCAATCTCTCCAGTCAGTGAAAACTGCTGAAGTAATAAATTACTTCAATGTAAAGATCAAATGAAAGTGTGACTATATATCCCATTGTTAGAACTCTAAAAATGGTAAGATATGCATAGTAGACACTTTCAGTTTGATTTTTAAAAATTACTTTTTTAAATTGTTAAGGGTGTTTTCCCCAGTATCCTGACATACTCAAGTAAAAACAATCCTGTCTCAATAAGAACTGCGGATGTGGCTTCTGGACCTGAATCACATTCATAGGAAGCTCTCAAAATGCTGACATCAATTGTATATGCAGATAAAGTACCACCATCTTAGACTGAAAGAGTCTGTGTCCGCTCAAAACAGAAAGGTGTCTGGGCCCCAACCCCGTACAGTAATGAAGATTGAGGAAGATACTCAGAGGTGTATACTCAAGTCATTTCTTCTAAATAAGGAATGAGAGCTCAGAGGACACAGCCAAGAACTTTACAGAACAATGGATTAGGGCACCCCTCCCAGAAAGCTGTAGACAACAATCAGCTAGAGAAATAGCCCCAGGAAGCAGTCTCAGCCTACTCAAGGAAAATTTCTCAACCCTGGAATATGGGGGTCAGGAAGATACACCTGGCTGGATTTCAGAATTTCTATGAACTACTGTGTTCCCCCAATCTTCCCCTTTTGAACGGTTCTATAATAGTTTTCATGTTCTTGTTTTATCACTGAATATTAAACTTATCCGTTTAGTGCATTTGGATCAAAAGAAGCCACATCCCAAAAGTCCCTTCTAGATATAATTTAGATATCAAGAAATCCTAGACTTTGAGACCGAAGTTGTGACTGGATGAAATTTAGGGGGTCTTAGGAATGAGGAAATGTACTTTGCGTGTGAGAGGAATGTAAAGCATTGGGGCAAAGGCCTTCTCTGGTCTTTGGCAGTAATAAACTCTAATTGTTCACCTTGCCTGTCTCCATACCTTAGTTATTCCTCCCACACTCTGGTCTTGGCCATGTGACTTGTTTCAGCCAATGAGACAATTGCAAAATGGAACCAGCAGAACCTTGGAAAGTACTCACTCATTGAGGTTTGCTTGTTTTGGCTTCTCTTAGAACCACCATGTGAGCAAGCACTGGCTAGCCAGCTGGATAATGAAAGATTCATGACCCAACCACTTTAATCGCCCCAGCTAATAACCAATAACCCATAGAAGCAGAGCCAACTAGTTGACCAACAGCTGACCACAGGCATGAGTGAAACTGGTCAAGAACAACCCAGTTGAGCCCATACCAATTTCCAAACAACAAATGGCAAGATAAACAAATAGTTCTTGTTTTAAACCACTAAATTTGTTGTGCATAATAAAGTAGCAAAGATTAATATTCCAGTTCATATCCAGCAAATCACAGCCTGCAGGCCAAATTCAGGCCACCCCATCTTTGTATAGCCTACAAACTAAGAATGGTTTTTATTTACAAATATAAAATTCAAATTTCAGTGTCCATAAATAAATCTTATTGGACCATAATCACAAACATTTGTATATACACTATCCATGGCTGCTTTTGCACTTCAATGGCAAAGTTGAGTCCTTAGGACAGAATTGTCAGCACAGTCTGAATTATTTACTATCTGGCCCTTTATAGAAGAAGTTTGATGACTCCTGGTCTAGCTATAGTTCACAGTTGTTTACATGTGGTCAAAATGGCACAGCTGACGTTTGGCATTAAGAAGGAAAGTGGATGTTCCATGTCTTGGCAGCCCAGACACAAGCTTCAGGCTTCCATCCACACCCATGTGAGGCCACACAGATAAGGAATTCAGTGAGAGCCTACCAGCAGAGCAAGAGTGCACTACGAATGACCAGGATCATTCAGCTGTGATGAAAAAGTGGAAGGAGGGAAGGAAACAAGGCACACATGACCTAACGGTCCATGAGGAGAATCTGCTGTCACTAGCTCTGTTCCGCTCCTTACAATACTGTAGCTGAAGCAACTCAAGTACCAGAATTCCAGCTCCACCAATTCAACACAATTATCTACTGCAAGAGGAAATCTAAGCTTACATCAAAAACAAGCAAGCAGCAAAGATTTCTAATCGCATTATAAATATTCTGCAAGTATAGGCATGGTGAAAGAGAAGACAGTGGATTGGAAGCAAATGACTAATGTAATTTTTATGGCCTTATTCTCATTATTTCCATGGCAGTGTCTTTTGCTTACTCGTTTTCCTTTGGGTTCTTTTTTTCTTCCTGACTCTTCTTTTTGATTGCCCCAGAAAACAAAACTGATGATTGAAACTCATGAAATTTGAGTTTGACCTGCGATGAAGAGGAAAAAAAACCAAAAGATTGACCAGTGGGTACTCTGTGCCCCTTCATACTTTCACTGGTCCCTGACAATCCATTATTTTAAACACGGAAATGAAAGCCAGCATGAAAGGACAGGCAGACATAAAATGAGAGAAAGAGACAGAGGAGGGAAATGAGAAAGAAAGGACGAAAAAAATTAAGAAAAATAAATGAACCTATTCTGGCTTCTTAACACATGATCAGAAATTGTATTATGCAAAGGAATTTCAGCACTCAGCAGAAGGGCAGGAATGTCATTCTCTATATACCTGCAGACTGGATACAAATCAGGACCAAAGTCGCCAGGGACTTCAAAGTGCACCAGCCACATAGACCATCCAGAAAAAAGAATGATACGTTTCTGATGGGAATACCTAAAACATTTGTGTTATTTTAAGTGAGCGCTTCTTGCTTATTTCTAATGACAGACAAAGGTGGGACAGTAGCAGGAGCATTATGCCTGGGTGCCTGCCATCAGGGGACACGGTCATAGCAAATTCAAAAACATAGTAAAAGTGAATAAAAACCAGTCTGCTTTTTATGATGACCATGCACAGAAAGTTCAATCAATAAATGATGTCCAGGATAATAAAAATTCCTTCCTACCTGAGAGAACCAGCTGACCACACTCAACCTCTTACTTTACCACTGCTTTCTGCTCTTTTCATACCCATTGACGCTTTATTGTTTTCTGACAGAGAGAGAGACAGAGAGAGACAGAGAGAGACAGAGAGAAGGGGGAGGGCCCAGAGCAGTCTCCATAGTTGACAGCATTAGTTTTCCATATACCGGTAGTTTCACTCCACAGGTGGGCACAGGGCTGTGCAGGGCAGGAACTGGGCAGGGAACCTCCTGCTATTGATGCTTTAAAGCCAACCTCACACCTACGTCCAGAATAATAAACAAATCTAAACACTTCAACAGCGTGGGCCAACAACTGAGGGAGAGGTTGCATAAGAGAACAGATCTTTAAAATTCTTTCCCTCCTACTCTCATCCCTTTTCTTTTTCTTTGAAATCCCTCAGATTCTTTTCCCTCTTCTTGTCACCTAAATCTTCCTTCTGATCCCTCCTTTAGTTTCTCTGTCTCTTTCTTATTTGAAGAAATGTCTTCAATTTATACCGTCAGCCCCACCACAAAACAAATAACAAACATCTTCCTAAAAAGGCCTGAGGTAGGAGGAAGGCATGAATAACTAATAGTAACTTAAAACATCTAGCTGATAAAATGCTAACAATGTGGGTGACTACATTTAAAAATATGTATAGGGTGAACTTTAACACCTATTTAAATATATTATTAAAAAACACAAAAGGAATAAAAGGTGAATGGAAGTATTTTCTAAGGAAACTTCTTTTTATTGATATTACACCTTCCACCATGAGCATAACATACATTTCACCTATCTCAGCTTAGCAGTTGTGGTTTTTGATTTTACAACATCTATAACATCAAAGGGAAATTTCTGATAACTTAAAGAAAGAAGGCTTGTATTTCAAGACCATATAAGCCATCTAAAGTGCTTACCATGGAGTGTGTTTTTCTATAGTTTCCCCTTTGTGAAGTTGCTTATAGTGAAATTCTTCAATAGTGAAGTGGAATAAAAGGCCTAAATTGCTTCAGCACAATTCAGCAAGGTTTCATTCCACTTACTGAAGTATACTTTTACCTACAAACATGTGCCACTGTTAAGTGATGCACTTATCACACCACATGGTGAAAAGTGCTTAGACCGAAATGCTCCCTCTCTGCTCTCCCAGAGAGCAAGCATGAGAAACAAAAGCGGTAGCCTTCCCGAAGGCTAAAATGACTGTGAAACTTCTAGGTGAAGTTTAGCTTCTCCCTGATAATGCTTCCCCCCCCCCC
>PVKE010031530.1:0-18977 GCA_004027555.1 Craseonycteris thonglongyai
AAAAAGTCATTCCCCAATGTTATTTCTTTACTGGCTTCAAACTCCCTCACAGCAGTGCTGTGTGAGCTGGTGCATTGTTGTGATGCAAGAGCCATGAGTTGTTGGAGAAAACTTCAGGCTACTTTAGTCTTAACTTTTTTTATGCAGCCTTTTTAGGACTTCCAAATAATAAACTTGGTTGACTGTCCAGTTGACACAAATTCATAATGAAAAATCCCTATGATATCCAAAAAGGTTAGCAACATAATATCGCTCCTTATTTGGACAGAACTTTTTTGGTCCTGGAGAATTGGGTGACCTCCATTGTGCACTGTGATGCTTTGTTTTAGGGTTGTTCATATTGGCACACCCAGTTTTGTCACCAGTGATAACACAGCCCAAAACATGTCGCCTCTCCAATATGTCTTGGCTAACTTAAGCTCCGATAGTCCCACAATGGCACACAAAACCATGCAACAATAATGAACACCACTCAGAAGACACTGTGCCACATGTTGACAGGAGCACAGCTGTGAGACACTGATATACCAACATTATGAAACCTACCTAAGTTGTTTGTATAGTGCTGCCAAAGTAAGCACATGGTGGCAGCACTGTACAAACTTAATTAGACCTTGTATATAGCAGAGTAATGAAATCCCAAGAATTCAAGCTGCATGACTAAAAAAGGAGAAGCCCCATAGAATTGGAGATCATTGGAGGACAGGGCATGGGGGTAGGCTTGAAAAAGAGATACCATAAAATACTTACAGACTCCCAGGCTCATCCACAAGATTTGCATGTGTGGATCTCATCCCACACATAATACTGAAAGACTTTTAAAACCAAATTGCCTATGTTCCAGGCTTGTCATTCTGGGGTGAACACACTAGACACATGCAAACAGCCCTGCCAAGTTTTGGGAAATTGGACTGACGTTGGTGCCACAGCTCATAGAAGGTAAGTTAGAACTTGTTCTCTGAACTTAACCATGTCTACTGCCTGCTAAAACAAATACTAACATTCTTCATGGGACTTAAACAAGATCCAAGGTCTCATAACATAATATTCAATATGTCCTGAATAAATTCTGAAATTATTTAGCATGGAAAGACAATCAACAAATGCCTATGCTGAGATGGCACAGATGTTTCAACTATCTGATGAGGACTTTAAAGCAGCTATAATGATGTTCCAGCAATCATTAATCACGAGCCAACTTGAAACCTATGTAGGAATAAAAAGTCTGAGCAAAGATATCAATGCTATAAAGTAGAATCCTTATAATTTTTGAACAGAAAAATAAAATATCTGAAATAAAAACTCATTGGATGGACTCAAAGCAGCATGAAGATAAAGAGTCAGTGAACTGAAAGATAAATCCATAGAAATTAGCCAGTCTGAACAACAAAGAAAAAACAGATTTCAAAATACAACAGCAGAGCCCCAGGGATTTATTGGACAAATAACATGTCTGCCCATTTATGTCATAGAAGTCCCAGAAAGAAAGGAATGAAAGTACAGTGTGAGAAAATAACAAAATTGCTGAAAACTTCCTAAATTTCAAGACATAGATCTATAAATTCAAAATGCAGAGTAAACCTCATTTAGGATAATCCCCCAAAAAATGTGCTGAAAATGAGTAAAAGAAAATCTAGTAGGCAGTGAGAAAAATGATTTATTACCTATAAGACACAAAAATTCAAGTGGTTACAAGTTTCTTATTGGGTACCATGGAGAAAAGAAGTGGAAGACTATTTTTAAAGAATTTAAGGAAAAGAACTGTCAACACAGAATACAAAGAATTCTATATCCAGTGAATATATTTTTTAAAAAGAAAGTGAAATACAGGTACCCTTCTAAAAGGGAAACTAATACCATTAATTGGCAGCTGACTTCCTCTAACACAATAATAGCTAAAGAAAGATCTTTAAACAAAAGAGAAATGATACCACAAGGAACAAGAGGAATGAACAAAGAATAGAAATGGTAGATATCTGGGTAAATATAAAACACTACTTCTCTTGAATTCTATGTTGAAAGCAAAAATTTATGATAATATAACATAAAAGTAACAAAAGAAGGGAAGACAAAGGAACCTACATGGTGGTCATGTCTCTACAGTCAATTTCAGTGGCAAAATGTCTGAAGTATGTATATTGTAATCCCTAGAGCATACACTTAAAAAGATACAAAGAGATATACAAGAGATCAATAAAAATAAAACACCAAGAAACATTCAAATAACTAAAAAAACAAAAACAACAAAAACACAGTATACAGGAAATGGAGGAATAAAAATAGAATAAATATGATAGGCATTAAAAAAAAAATCTCAGCATAATGTAATCAAATAATTACTTTAAACTCCTATGGTTCAAACATATGGATTAAAAGACTGACTACGAGAATGAATAAAAAATATGAACCAACTATATGCTAATACAAATTCACTTGAAATCTGTTATCAGTGGGTACATTAAAAATAAAAAGATGAAAAAGGTATATCACACAAATACTTCAAAAGAAATCTGGAGTGGCTATCTCAGACGAAGCAGACTTCAAAACAATGATGACAAGTGTCAGGAACAAAGAACAGTACATAATGACAAAAAAGTATATTTGTCAACAAGATATAACAATCCTAAGTGCATTTGTACCCAACAACAGACATTCAAAATACATAGAACCAAAAACAGAATTGAACAGAGAAACAGGCAAATCTGAAGTTTATAGTTGGAAACTTTGACATTCCTCTCTTACTATATAGAAGTTGTAAACAGAAATTAGCACCAACCAATTAAATCTCATATTTTAAGAACATCCTAAACAAAAACAGAATATAAATTATTTTAAAAGAACACAAAACATTCACCAAGATAGACCATACCCTGAAAACTTTAACAAATTTATAAGAATTGAAATAACACAAAGTATATCCTTTGATCATAATAAAATTAAACTAGAAATTAACTATACAGAAAATTTCCAAATACTTGGAAATTAAAATGATGCTTATAGGGGAAACTTATGACATTTAAGGTTTATTTTGGAAAAAAAGGTCTCTAATCAAAAATATAAGCTCCCACCTACAGAAACTAGAAAATGAAAAGCAAAATACACTCAAAGAAAGGAAAGAAATGAAGTGGAAAGCAAAAACAAAAACAAGAAAAATCAGTGGAAACAGAAGCTTGTTCTTTGAAAATATCAATGAAGTTGTTAACCCTCTCTAGCAAGATTGGCAAAAAATAAATAAAACAGAAAAGACATATTAGTATTAGGAATGAAGGGGATATCATGGATCACAGACATTAAAAGGATAAGGAAATATTATGAACAACTCTACACATAAATCTGACAATTAATAATGCTAATGTTTTCGGACGATTTTTAAAATCTATGTTCATGAGGGATATTGGTCTGTGGTTTTGTTTTTGTTTTTTGTTTTGTACCATCTTTGATTATTAAAAGTAAAGCTAACCTTATAAAATAAGTTGGTAAGTTTTCTCTTCTGAGATCATTTATAATTAGTGTTATTTCTTCCTTAAATATTTGTTAAATTTTACCAGTGAAACCATGTGTGCCTAGAGATTTCTTTTTGAGGTTTTTAACTATGAATCCATTATTATCATTTATTATAGGACTATTCAATCTTATCAATTTCATCTGAGGTAGTAGGTTATAGTTGTTGTCCCCCCACTCCCAGGAATTATTATAAAATATTTTTGTTTAATCCTCAAGTTTGATTCCCCCTAGATTACAAAAGACATAATTTGATCCAGCATTTTATAGACTATCATAGAGGTTTCCAATTTCCTTGACAGATAATTGTGAGGGAGAGGGAGAAAGAAAGGAGGTGGTTACATGAGAGGACATTATTATTGTAGGAACTACAAACCATTCTCAGGCTAGGAGCCTGAAATTTACTCAAGTCATCAAAATTCCTATTATCTGGACAGGGCACAGTATTTGAAATGTTATTCTATGAGGTAACTGGCAACTATAGGGATTAAGGTGGGGCTGGGTGTGAGGTAGGTGGGGGTTGGGATCAGATCCAAGTGTAAAGCTGTCCACGGAAGGACACAGGGGTCTTTACCTCAACTCCCACCAGAGTAACCATCGTCTGAACTACCTTCTGGGATTCCTCCATCTTACATGCAGCAAATACTGGGGCACAGGCTAAGTGCTGACATGGCTTCTGTCCACACATAATGAGCAGTATTTTTTAATTATTTTATTATTTTGAAGAGAATTGAGCTGCTACAAAAAAAAAAATTGGAAAATACTGCCCTCAGATGTTCCCCAAAGGAGGTGACTCGGGTCCTGGCATGCGCTCCTTGGGAAGGCAATGGGCCAGCCATTCCCAGCCTACGGGCAACTTCACTGGAGTCAGCCTGGGTTAGGAAACAAAGTTGTGGCATCCAACTGACTGGCTGCAATTCTTCCTCTATTTAGTCACACACAGAAACTGAGACTCATAAAGCTGAAAGCAACCTCATGCATCTCCCTGCCCAGGCCTTTCTTTCAAGGACGAGGAGACTGTGGTCTACTGTAGATGTGAGAAGTGACTGGCCCAAGAGCGCACACCTTGTTTAGGCAAAAATGGGACCAGAGCCCCTGGTTCCAGAGTCCCAGCACGGTGTTCTCTACACTACATATAAAACCAGTATCGTTTGGTCAGATACTATACATGTGAGTTAATGTGACATTTTCTATTGTCATGGAATTTTAACACCTTTGTGGGGAATATAGACATTGAACAATTATACAGATAACTAAAATGAAAGTGAAAGTTACTCAGAAGAAATGAAAGGAATGAAAATACACTGCCTTAAAAAAGTCTTCCCAAAAGCAAGCCACCACTACTGACAACACAGTCATAGTGATCCCAGTGGAAAAGTTTCACCTTGAAAAGCTGGGGAATAATGTGATCTTTTGGTGATCAAATGAAAGTTCATGTTAAATCTATAACCTAGAGAGTGTTTTTGTCCTACATCTTAGGTACATGAAGGAGAATGTCAATTAGTAACACTGAGGAGCTACTAGAAAAGAAGATGAACATTTAAAGTCATGACTCTAGCCATTGGCACTTTGCTTTGTTGGACCAGGATGAAGGAGTCTTTGTGAGATGACTCAAGCCAAGCATGACCCAGATACTGCGCAAGGGAGGTAGGTAGCCCTGGAGCCAAGAAGGTCCTGAAAGAGGCTCTAGCAACCAGCATGACATACTCCAGAGAGCAGGGGCTCTCTGAATAAACCATGTATATAGTTTTGCAGAGGAGGGAATGAATAAAGTTTAGATTCTATCTTTCAACACCTTGATAGTGAAGACATGATAAAACATGCACAAATAAAGCTTCTAGTTTTACCTCAGAATCTGACAAACAACACTTTCAATGGGAATCTTCTATAAAAATTTGACAAGTTATTCTTTTGGGAGACATTTCTCCCATAATTGGCACTCTCATGATGAAAGCACTTAATGTGTCTATAATTTTCCCCTATACTTTCAAGGGATAAACACAATCATACAATGAGACTAGAGGTGAAAGTGGTCATCATGTAAGCTTTGGAAATGACAAATTATCACAAGGAATAATTTAATAAACCAGACCCAAGTCTATAGCCCATGAATTGATAATCTATTATATATAATAGGAAGTCAAGCTCTTTGAACCATATCAACAAAAGAAAAACCTTTGGAAGGAAAAAGAAGTCAAGGTCAACGTAGCTTTAGAAGCTCCTGGGAACATCTCTTCTAGTAGGTGGCTGAGATAACTACTAGAAGAGAAGATCCCAGAAGCTTCTAAACTACAGTACACATTGCTAGATTGGGACAGAAAAGCAAAGTTAGTTGTCAGATACTGTCACTGCAGTGGTTAGGATTCAGGATGCACCAGTACAGAACTGCTGTCTGACCACCTGCCTGGGCTCAACTGCTTTACCATTTCAAAACATCGAAAGGTACTTATTTTTTGTTAAAGGTACAAAATTCAAAAATATTTTTAAAATGTTTACATATTCAGCTTAAAACTTACATTTTATGTTATACCAGCCAACTCTGATGGGGCAGAAATAATTATCATCACAAATGCTGTTAAGTCTAAATAAACTTTAGCAGCAGCTACTACAAATTGCTTAATGAAATCACCCTTCTTGAAAATTATTAATAGAATGGGTTTAGTTCCCCAAGACCCTCAGGAGCTGGCTAAATAACTTCAGAATTACCCAGTTCATTTACTAATTCTTTGAGTCAATAGAAACATGAATTCTTAGGCTCTATGTTTCAATACCTTGATACTAAAGAAGAGACATGATGATATATGCACAGATAAAACTTCTAGTTCTACCTTAGCACTTGATAAAAATAATACTTATTTTCATATATGTTCATGGCTATATTCAGAGAACCTGGTACAGAGTCTGGCATATAGTTAGAACTTAAAAAATGTTTTGAATAAATGCGTAATTCTCATTATGAGACAAAAATTCTTCAAGAAAATGTACATGCCATGAAAAAAATCACTATTTTGTTATTCATACTGCTATGTGAGTAAGAAAATATCAAACCAAACATTAATTTTGTTATTTGTTTCTTGGCATAGTAAAGTATGGTGAAATCAGACAAATGATAATAATGTATTACAGATTGTTTACTAGTTATGTGATCTTGGAAAATGATTTAAACAAGTATCTATGGTTTCAAATCTAAAATGAGGTCAATATTTCTTCCTCTGTGCCACAATCATGATTAAATGTGGTCGTATGTTGGTGTATGGCACACCAACAGGTGTTCAACCAATGAAGACCCCTGACAGAGTATTAGAAAACCTCTCATATCCTCCTCCTTTGACTTCAAACATGAACCCTAGTAGAAATTGTCATTTATGTTACTTTTCGCATTTCTTCACAGAGAAATCAGTTCTTCACTCATTACAGTGAGAATTCTCTACCTTGGCTGCTGATTGGGACCTCAGGGGAGCTTTCCAATAAGGCAATTTGCTCACTGTGAGTCTCCAGTGGTGGGGTGGGCAGACAGATCTTCCTGGTGGGGTCTCCTACCTGGCCTGGAGTTCCTTGACCCTGAATCTTCCAGAAGCCTAGGTAAGTGGGGACAGATGGGGACCAAAAAGGAAGCAGTCAGGACACAGGAAGCAGATACTTCACACACAAGTGTAAAACAGGGATGGCATGGAGAGTACCAAGAAACAATGGCAAGCCAAAATTTGGAGCACATGACCTCTTTCCTCACTCAGAGAATCATCCCCTGCAGAGGTCATGGTCCAAACACTAACAGCATGAGTTGAATGTATTTGAGACATACAGTTATTACTACTAATAGTGTGTGCTGAATACATAGATACACGTTCCAAAAAACAGATCTGAAATTGACTACTGAATTTGGCCTAAGCCATAACATATGGATCAATCTAAAATGTTTCTGACAGCCTCCATTTTGAAAGCAACATATATACACATTTTCCAATGTAAGTTTAACATTACCAAAAAAGAAAAAAATTTTTTTAAGTGCTATAATCAGAAAGTTAATACTCACCAAGCTGAGAAAAACTTCCTCTTCAAGAGAACACCAACCAAGTAGGAGATGTTATCATCTTTATGTCTTAGATATGCCATATGCTACTTTAGTTCTTTGTATAACCTCAAGAATGTTGCAACCTTTTGGAACAAGGAGCAAGGAATGGATGGATCTAGCTAACTCTAAAACAATATACTTCTCATTCTGAAATAAGAATCAGGGAAAGCCGGGATGGCTCAGCGGGTTGAGCGCTCGCTTTGAGGCCATGAGGACCGAGGATCGAGTCCTGGCTCCGGCCCAGGCGGGACCCACGTGCTGAACTGGGGAGTTCCCACAGTTCGGTTCTCTAACTGTCTCTGTCTCTGTCTCTCTCTCTATCTGTCAAAAAGTAAAATAGAAATAAATATGTACTGAAGACAAAAAGATAATTTCTCTCTATAAATGTGAAAAGATAAAAAAAAAAAAAAAAAAAATGAAATAAGAATCACTGTTAACTATACTCTAGGCCAGATATTTTATTCGCAAATACGCATCTCTTAATATGTGGTTCTGAGAAGGGTAAGAGAGAGAAGGGTTTTTTAAAAGTAACACAAGTTAATGCAGACTTAAAGGATTATTTCCTAGACACCTTGTTCACCCCAGATCACATCTCCTCCCTTCTTTTAGGTTAGCCAAGGCCTGCCTTAAGGTAAAATAAATCTACTTACAGGCTGGGAATGGACTCTCTTGCTAAGCATGTGGTTGTTATAATCACATAAGATGAGCACAGTATTGAGTCAACAGCTTCGCCAGGACCCAGCCAGTGCTGTATGTTAATCTAATACGTTTGTTTAAGACCACAGTTAGGGGCAAAAGATGTCCACAAAGAAAATCTAAGGCTTAAAATAATGCTTATTTAGTATTGATGATGGATGAATCTAATATATATAATTTTTTTTTTTTTAGGGTGAAACACTTGCCTTGCAACCATGAGGTTCGAGAACTGAATTCCAGCCCCAGCCTATGCAAACCCATATGCTGAACTGATAGCCACTGAGAAAGCAGTGAAGGTTCTCACCTCCCACGTGGGAGGTCTCTAGTTCAGTTCTGGCTCCACATGCACCTGTGTGGCATGAAACCATTTCATAACTAATGATGCACAACTATGGAGACTACTCTAGGCCCTCCCCCCCTTCTCTTTCTATATCTCTCTCTACTTAAGTCAAAAGTTAAAGCACTCATGTTGAGCGTCAATAAAAGAAAATGAGTCAGAAATAAGTGGATTTCTACTAGCATACAATGCATCTGTAAAGTGAAACGTCATCTCTCAATATTTCTAAGGGGAGCACAAACCCCTCTTTTCTCACACCTACTGATTTGTTTGGACCTCAACACTATGCATAAAAATGTCTAACCTCTACCATTTTGAAGAGGTTCACACCTGAAAAGCACAAATAAGTTTTTAAATGAACTATAAGTAAAAGAACCAATACATTTTCCCACTACCTATTATAAGAAATACACAAAGATAAACAAAAAATGTTATTCAAAATGCTTAACTCTGGGGGAAGCCAGGATAGGATGGCTCAGTGGGTTAAGTGCTCACTTTGCAGCGCCAGGGACTGAGGATCGAATCCTGGCTCTGGCCTGTGCGGACCCCATGTGCTGAACTGGGGAGTTCCCCCAGTTCAAATCTCTGTCTCTGTATCTCTCTCCTCTCTCTCTGTCAAAAACAATTAAAAAAAAAGAAAAATAAAAAATAAAAATGCTTAACTCAAGTTGTCAAAATAAAACATGAAGGTTTATGAAAAATAGTCACAATGCTAAACATTACCTTAAAATTATGTCTTAATGTAAAAATTATTCTTTAGGGTCCAGTTTAGAATGAACATAAAAATTCTTACAAGTATATAGCTGAGCAGACCAAGTATTTCTCTCATTTCCTTCAGAATGTGGTCACATAGCTCTTAAAGTCATAAGAAGTAATACGGGGGAAAGCCGGGACGGCTCAGCGGGTTGAGCGCTCGCTTTGAGGCCATGAGGACCGGGGATCGAATCCCGGCTCCGGCCCAGGCAGGACCCACGTGCTGAACTGGGGAGTTCCCACAGTTCGGTTCTCTAACTGTCTGTCTCTGTCTCTCTCTCTATCTGTCAAAAAGTAAAATAGAAATAAATATGTACTGAAGACAAAAAGATAATTTCTCTCTATAAATGTGAAAAGATTAAAAAAAAAAGAAGTAATACGATTTAGTACACTGTATAAATGAATTCATTTGGAAAGCTTTTTTTTTTCTCATAGGTCTGAATAATGCTCACTTCCTGTGTTCCAGACTATATTTATAATTAGTAATTTTTATAAGATTGACATTGTATGTTTTGCATGAGTTTAGACACTAACAGGGTCAGCCCCAGTGTGGGTAGCAACTGAGTAACAGCAAAATGTTCACTTGCTTAAATGTTCACAGGCCGAAAATAGTAAAGTCCTTGGCCTTCTGTTTTTATTTCCCCAAGGATTTGGGTAAGTTTCACACATTATATCTAAACAAAAAAAATAGCTAACAGTCACACATATATGAATAAATACTGCACACTATTTTTGTCCTCAAAGAAATCACCAATTGAAAGGAAACTTAAAATGTCTGCCTTCCCATCCTTCACCTCCCCACCCCTTGTGACCCAGCTACCAGTTGGGTTGCCTGGGGTCAAGAAAATGAAGTGAGAGGAGAGTTCGTAACAGGTGAGAAACAGGAGTGACTAATTTCTCTACTTTCCTAGGTTGCCTGAAAGACAGGCAAAGTTCTATTTTACTCTCAAATAACTTTACCTATGCAGGTAGCTAAAGATAGAAATTAAAATGTGCTGAGAAAAAACTGTACAAGGCCCAATTTCGCATTTCATGGAGAAGTAACACATTTATATTTCCCAGTGAAAAGAAAAGCATTCTGGGAAAATGCTGGCTTCCCAATGCCCTCCCTGCAGCTAAGAACTGTTGGCAGGTAAAATGCATAGCACACATCCACCCTTCCCTCATGCCAAACATCAACCTGGTGATGAGCTTTCCAAATAAGGTGTCTATGTTGGCAAAGTTGTCCTTTCTCTTTGTTCAAAAGCAGTTTCACTTCAGATAGCATCACCACATTGGGGTTGATGTGGGAAAGGTGGGTGTGGAGCCACATTACATCCCCAAGGAAAATGTTACATCCCCTGTGGAAATTCCAGGCCATTCTGCTGCTTCCAGGTACACAAGAGTTCACTGCAGTCATTATATTCAGGGCATAAACTCACACAGTACAAAAGGCAATATTCTGACTGATGAAGCTATAAACCAATAGAATAAGCCTCAGGCTGTCCCTCCCATTTGTTATTCTCATCCTTTATATACAGCTTCTTTTAATTTTAGTTGTGATTCTTCAAACCATTACATTAATTGGGGGCAAAAAAATGTTAGTTTAATGACTAAATATCACTTGTATTTTAACTTGTAATAGAAATATTTGTTTCAATATACAAAAGCAGCAAAAAGCTAAGTTTTGAAATCTTGGAATGGAAGGTCAGACAACTACTTTTAAAAACTAAGTGAATATATGAGGACTGTCCACAAAGTATCCAGCCACGTATCCATTCTCATTATATTGACAATGGCTATATTTTTTTTTTCTGGACAACGCTCATATATATATTTAAATGTGATCATTTCAGAGCATTTAAAAGCATTTAAGGTATAAATTATAAAGAATAAAAAGTTGGATTAGACAGTATAATATTAAAAGACCCCTTTTATTTTTAAACTTGTCATAATAGTCTGTTGGCAAAATGAAGTTTACTTTTCATTTACTGTGTAATTTGTCAGCCTTTTTTCTACCTGCCAGTGTGCATGATGAGACTGCTGTTCAAGTTAAGGCAAGCTATAAAATTCCCCTACAGCTCAATTTCCTTTTAAGTAAAATGAGAAAATTGTCAAAGATTAGATCCTACACCCCTACTACTTTTCAGAACAAGTAAAACTTATAAAGCACATTAAAAATATAAAAAAGCAACTTTAAAAGATTTGAGGGGGGAATTAAAGGTATCAGCTGGATAAGTATTTCTAGATCAAAATTATTTTATATTTACTTTTTAAATTTTCTAAGTCTCCTATATTATCAAATGTATTTTACAACAGCTATAATCCCTAGAGAAATATTTTTACTAAGTACTCTTTGAACTGAAGAAGCATCTCAGATTGGAGACCAAAGGAGAGACAAGATGACTAAAAGCACTGTGTGTCGGGGGAGGGGGTTCCTGGATAAGATCCCGAAACAGTAAAAGAACAGTAAGTGGAAAAGCTGGTGAAATCCAAATAAAGTGTGGAGCTTAGTTAGTAGTTTTGTACCACTATTAACTTTCTGATCTTGATAAGTGTATCACTGTTAATGCAAGATTGAGGAAGCTAGGTAATAAGTACATAGGAACTCTGTACTCTTTTTGCAACTCATGGCAAATTTAAAATTAGTTAAAAACAAACTAGTTTAAAAACCACTATTTGAGAAAGAAAATCAATTGTCAGATGATTTCTTAATCTAAATCTTCTAAAATAATTTAATAGTATATGATTTGATTCTAATAGTTCATTGATTCCACTAGATGGCACCCTATTTTCTTCAGACACCCTCTTTACATACCTGTCATCTAGCACCTAAGTTTTTCTAGAGATTATTTTATAGCTTCATCTGGGCACCATTTCCTTGTGTATTAAATTCTATAATTTGACTCTCACTGCAAACAATGTTTGCTTTAAATCTCTTCTTCCAGTATTCAAGTTTCATTATTGTCCCAGAATTTTAAGATAAGGTTTATAAATAGTCATTCAACAATTTTTTTGAGCCTTTAACTTTGTACTCATCACTCCATCATCTCTACAATCTAAGGCAATCCATTGTCTTTAGTCATGACCACCATTAGGTATGAAAACTTCCCATCATCTTACACACTTGAAAACTGGGTAAGATCTAGAGGAGCAACTTTTGAACAATGAGTGGAAATGCTTAGCCCTGTGTTTTCACGAACTCAGCTCCTCATTGACATTTACTGCTCAAATGAAAAGTTACTTATATTTAATAACATCTAGGATTCCTTTTTTCTTGTCAAAGCTAGAAGCCTAAGTTTCTTTTTAAATTAAAAGCAAACAGGGGAAGCAGGGATGGCTCAGTGGGTTAAATAACCTGCTTTGCAGCCCCCAGGGTCCAAGGATTGAATCCTGGCCTGGGAGGACCATACACTGAACTGGGGGTGAGCTTCTTACCATGTGGGAGGTCCCAGGTTCAGCCCCAGCTCCTGGGGATTCTACCTCCCATATAGGAGGCCAACTGGTTTCTTTCCTGCACAGCCCCCGCCCACCTATGTGGAAGGAAACTGTCAAAAACTGATGAAAACTGATGACATAAAACTGGAGACTGCTTTGGGCCCTTTCCCTTCTCTCTGCCTTCCTCTATCTCTGTCAAAAACAGTAAAATAAATCAGATAGATAAAGATAGATGATAGATAAAACCAAACAGCCAAGAGTCTACCAGTTCCAGTAACTAGGGCTTGGTTTCTGGACTCCAATCTTATTTACCTGAAGCATTTCCTGGTTCATCCAATAGTCTTGTAAAACATTCCTGTCAGCCATGATCCTCCACTTGCCACAGCTCTCTGCTGAGAAGCCCTAGTAAACTCAAGACAAGTTCCATTCCATTCTGAAGTTTCATTTTAGGAAAGATATTTCAAACATTGCTAATGTTAAAAACATTTTTTTTAAAGAATTAAACCCATTTGGAGGTGTTTATATGTCAAAATGGAAAGTCATGCTCTTTATTAACTTATTTCAAAAAGTTTTAAACTTAGGTAAGACTGGAAAATATTAAATCTCTGAATTTTACAGAATAAACATTTAATGTACATTAGAATGAACTGGAACAAGTGAGTCTACAGAAGAGAAAAATATAATACTTGGTCCTAGCCAAAACCAGGAAACAAAAACAGACAATACCCTCAATTTGCATTAAATTGTCATACAAAAAAGGCCTGAGGCAATTATCACATGTTCATACATATTTCACTGCATTCATTTTTTATTTTCATTTACCAACAAAACCTATAAAGAATAGAATACAATAATCAAATTGGAGCTTACAAAAACTATTTTCTTTTACACACAATTTGCTCTAATTGTGAAAGGAAATTTTTTAGATGAAAATGTCCCTAAATATAATACAAAGATCTACAGTATAATTTTTCCTGCTGCTATAAATATAAACTTCATCTAAATTTACCACCAGTTTTTAGGGAACAGTATTATATGAGTTTGCTCTCAGAATCTCTAACTCCGGGGATGCCAGGATAGTGTTGAGTGCTTGCCTGTAATTTCGAGGTCTGGGGTTTGATTACTGACTTCAGCCCACACCAAACCCATATACTGAACTGCAACACAACCGGTACTGCCAAGATGGCTCAGCAGGAAAGGTTCTCACTTCCTATGTGGGACACAACTGGTTTGGTTCCTGCACTGCACGGCGGCCCCGCATCCACCTATGTGGAATGAAACTGTATCACAATTAATGATGTATAATTATGGAGACGAGATTGCTTTGGGTCTTCCCTCCTTCTCTCTCTTCTTCTCTCATCTTTTCTCAAAAACAAACTAAATCTTCAAGAAATTGTTTTTATTTTATTTTATGCTTAAATTTATTGGGGTAACATTGTTTTAAAAGAATCTCTAACTCTGAAATATAGGTCTGTTAAAATTAAGACAAAGTTAGTTAAATTGTCTCCAACTTTAAAGCAAAGATATACATTTTCATATTGAAGAAATTAAAATGAGGAAAACAGAATATATGCTTCAATGAGAACTTATATTCATTACTAAACCATTAAATTTCCTTATAAAAGCAAAACTGCTCAACTTGCCTATATAGATTCAAATTTATTTAAATGAATATCACATTCAATTAATTGTTCAAAGACCTTTGTACAATATTGCCACCAAGGAAACTTGTGGCTTGGTCCCTCCCATTCATGCCATACAAATATATGCACTTAAGAGATAATTTTATTTACCAGGCTAAAATATATTATCTATCTAAAGCCTTACCCAAATGAACAGAAAATTATCTCCCATATGTTTGCAAAATATATTTATATTCCATATGCACTTTACATATAAAATATATATTTAAGAGTGACCTAAGTCCATGGAAATCCCAAATAACAATACAAAACAAAACTTAGAAAAAACAATGGGAAAATAAGCCCATTTAAAGATTTTAGCTAACAGTTAAATATCCAGTCATGTCTTATCTTTTCTAAGAAAAAAAAATCATTAATATAATCAAAATGCCCAAGGCACAGCTAGCTAAA
Source organism: Craseonycteris thonglongyai (assembly GCA_004027555.1). Classification (NCBI taxonomy): domain Eukaryota; kingdom Metazoa; phylum Chordata; class Mammalia; order Chiroptera; family Craseonycteridae; genus Craseonycteris; species Craseonycteris thonglongyai. The sequence goes on from PVKE010031530.1 coordinate 14,870, forward strand.
TGGTTCATGATCTTACTTCTTTAATCAAATAAGTAGTGCCTGCTACATTCTGGACACTATTACAACAACCCACATGGTGTCCTTGTACTTAGGGAATTTAATGTGAATAAGAGACCAGTCAATCATTATTAACAAAACTAAGACAGACAATATCAATATGATAAAAAAAAAAATAGCAGCAAATCTTATTTGGCCCAGAGTCAAGTGGTGTTAGAGAGAAGGAACTTCCAAGAAAAATCAATTAAAATTTAGAAGTAGTCTCAACAAAGATGAAAATAAAAAAAATTCTGATCAACACTCAGATAATTATACATTCCACAACAGACTTGATTTGTCTTTTTACATTTTGGTCAATTGTATTTTTGCTATTTATATGATACAATTCTTTCATTTTAACAAACATAGCATCATCTATGTTTATGAAAAGGATGGTTGGTCAATTCTTACACTTCTGGTTAGAAACAAAAACTGGGAAAATAAACTCAAACAACCCTTTTTTTCCAGCTCAGACATCACCACCAACCTTTTCTTAATCAATTGATTGTTCTTGATTATTACTGGGCACTCTCTGTGGCATGTCTTCAATGCAAAACTACAACTAAGTTATTAATCTGCCAAGAATTCCCCAAGAAGCAAGTGGGAAAAGAGCTCATACTTGAAAGAATTTCAACTTCCTCAAGTTGATTCCTCTAGATTAAGGAGAAACCACTTAGTAGGGGTAAACTGAAACTACTTCCAAATTTCCCAGACGGAATCCTTATACTTGCAACCTATTCAGCTGCCATATAGCAAACTTTAAATAGCTCTCCTTCTACTTACATCCCTTCCAAGTTCACTATTGTTACTCATTTATGAGTTCATTGGTAGTCAGCACAAGTCAGTTAGTCACTATATTTTTTAAACCACAAACTCCACCCCCCTGGTTTTCTTTTCCCATTTGATATTTTGCAACATTTTAGAATGAGTAACTAGTCCAAGGATTGAATCCCAGCCCTGGTCCATGCGGACCCATATGTTCAACTGCGGTGTGCCCCCAGTTCAGTTCTCATGGGGGACGAGCTCCATGCAGGAAGTCCCCAGCCCAATTCCTGCCCTGTGCAACTCCATGCCCCACCTGTGGAATGAAACTATGTAGAAAACCAATGACGTGCAACTATGAAGACTGCTCTGCACCCTCCCCTTCTCTCCATCTAACTGTCAAATACAATAAAAATTTAAAAAATCAATGTACAAGTCCACAGCATTTTTATATATGAACAACAAAACTTCAGAAAAAGAAATGAGAAAAATAATTCCTTTTGCAATCAAAACAAAAACAATAAAATACTTAGGAATAACCTTAACAAAAAACATAAAGGACTTATACATGGAAAACTATAAGACACTATATTAAAAGAAATTGAAGAAGATACAAAGAAATGTAAAGATACTCCATGTTCATAGATTGGAAAAAATCAACATAGTTAAAATGGCCATATTACCCCCCCCCAAAAAAAAATACAGATTTAATGTAATTCCCATCAAAACCCCAGACATTCTTTCAAGAAATATTTTTTTAATCATCAGATTCATATTCAACCACGAAAGACCCCAAAGCGTCAAAGCAATCCTCAGAAAAAAGAATTAAGGTCACAGGTATCATGCTCCCCAACTTCAGTCTATAATACAAAGCATCAATAATCAAAAAACAGCTTGGTATTCTCAGAAAAACAGACATACAGACTAATGGAACAGAATAAAAAAACCAGAAATAAACCCACAAATATATGGACAGATAATTTTTGACAAAGGAGCAGGACTATACAATACAGAAAAGAAACATCTTTAGTAAATGGTGCTGAGAAAATTGAAAAACTACATGCAAAATAATTAATCTGGACTTTGAACTGTCACCATATACCAAAAGTAACTCAAAGTAAGACGTGAAACGAACTGAAAACATCAGTACTAAACTTATAGACCTTGGGTTCAGGGAGGACTTTATAAACTTGACCTCAAAGGAAGGGGAAGTAAAAGCAAAAATAAATGGGACTATATCAAACTAAAAAGCTTCTGTACAGCAAAAGGAACTGTCAACAAAAATGGAAACTAACTGAATGGGAGAAATTATTTGCAAACAATGCCTCTGATAGGGGACTATTATCTAAAATATATAAAGAACTCATACAACTCAACAACAAAACAAATGATTTAATTGATAAAAAGACCTGAACAGATAGTTCTCTCCAATGAAGACATGCAAATGACCAAGAAATATACATAAAAAATATGCTCAACATCACTAGCAATTAGGAAGATGCAAATTTAAACCACACATTATGTGGTAAGCACATAATACATAATTTTTGGGCAACCAATGTCACTCCAATAAATTTAACAATTTAAAAAAATCAATAATGCAGAAGCATCAGAAAATAAGGTGGGTTAATGGATGGCTAGATAAACAACTAGATCAAGCTTGTCCGACCCATGGCCAACAGGCCAAATGCAACCCAGGATGACTTTGAACGGGGCCCCGCATAAATTCTTAACCTTTCTTAAAAGATTTTTTTTTTAAGGTCATCAGCTGTTGTCAGTGTTATTGTATTTTATGTGTGGCCCAAGAGAATTCTTCACCTTCCCATGTGACCCAGGGAAGTCAAGGTTGGACAACCCTAGGGGAAGCCGGGATGGCTCAGTGGGTTAGGCTCACTTTGCAGCACCGAGGACCAGGGATCGAATCCCGGCCCCGGCCGTGCGGAACCATATGCTGAACTGGGAGCTCCCCCAGTTCAGTTCTCTCTCTGTCTCTGTCTCTGTATATATCTCGCTCTGTCAAAAATAAAAATAAATAAATAAAAATATATTTAAAAAAAAAAAGATTGGACAACCCTGAACTAGATGGTATTTTTTTTTGAAGCAAGCATCTGAAAATGCTAGTAATCTAAGTGAGCACATGGGTGTTCACTATAAAATTCAACTTTGTTGTAGAGTTGGAGATTTTCATAAACAAATGTTGGGGAACAGAAATCAACATTGTAAACTTAATTTTAAACACATATAAGGCCTGACTGTTAAATTCACAAACTCGCCACTGTGCAGATACCTCGATAGCACTGTACAAACAACTCAGTAAGGGTTCATAACCCTGATCTATCTGTCTCACAGCTGTGTTCATGTCAACATGTGGCAGTGTGTGCTGAGTGGCGTTCTTTATTGTTGTTACATGTGTTTGTGTGCCATTGCCAAAATGTTGGAGCCTGAATTAGAGCAATGAACAAACATTACATTTGTTCAATTTGACAAGAGTGGAAATAAAGTCAGGGATATATTCACCCAAGTGAATGGGGATAATGCTATTAAAAAAATGGCCATGTATAAATGGATTAAACACTTTTTCTAAGGGGAGGGAGAGAAAGTGTCACTGATGGAGGTCAGGGTGGCCAGTAATGAACAGAACTGATAAACACATTGCAAAGATTTATTGAATTGTACATTTAAAGACTGTGGACTGTGAGAATCTCGGCAGACCAAGATAACATTGATAGAGAAACAGGAAAATCTTCACTGAAAATCCTGGCATGAGAAAGGTGTGTGCAAAAATGGTCCTGAAGGAGCTCACTGATGAATAAAAGGAGAGTCAAAGTTTGCCAAGACCTTTTGGAGAGAAAAGGTCATGGTTTGGGACGTGCTGGCACTGGTGATGAAACACAGGTGTACCAATACGACCCTAAAATAAAGCATCATAGTGCAAAAGAGGAGTCAGTCTATTCTCCACGACTAAAAACATTCCGTCAGTCCAAATCAAAAGTCAAAATAATGTTGCTAACCTTTTTGGATGTCACAGGAATTGTACATTATGAACTTGTACCAAATGGGTAAATAGTCAAGAAAGTATTATTTGCAAGTTCTGAAAACACTGTGAAAAATGACCTGAACTTTTTGCGAACAGAGCATGGCTCTTGCATCAGGGCAATGCACCAGCTAACAAGGTATTGGTGTGTGAGTGAGCTTTTAGCCAGTAAACAAAGAACTATATAGGGACACCCTCCCTACTCACCTGATCTGGCCCCCATTGACCTTTTTTATTAGCTGAACATAAAGGAAATAGTAAAAGGAAGACATTCAG
>PVKE010031531.1:0-18976 GCA_004027555.1 Craseonycteris thonglongyai
CAACACAGATGCCATTATTGTAAGAGAAAAAGTAAAAATTAGGTTCATCCTTTCATCAGATTTCAATCCTGTGACTAAGAAGTACTTTCATCTTTATATTCAGTTTTTTAAGATTTATTTTATTGTTTGAGAGACTGAGTGAGAGAGAGAGAGAGAGAGGAGGGAGGGCCCAGAGCAGTCTCCATAGTTGTACATCATTGGTTGTGACATGGTTTCATTCCACACAGGTGAATGTGGGGCCCCCGCATGGGAGGCAAGAACATTCACCGCCGTGCCAACCTAGCAGTTACCAATTGCACTGCAGTTCAGCATATGGGTTTGCATGGGCTGGGGCCAGCATTCGAACCCCAGACCTCACAGTTGCAAGGCAAGCCCTCCACCTGCTGGGCTACCCCAGCATCCCCTATGTTCAGTTTTGACAAGGAGTAACAATCACACAACCTAAGGTTTGCAACCTGCCATTGCCACCAACCCAGTTCACAGAGCAGGATCACACCTACCATTCTAGATGCCTGTCTGGCAATTCGGTACACAGTCCATCCATTGGAGACACTCTCAAGCTGCTGCTTAATCACTGCCTTTACTTCAGCAGAGAGTGCTTTCTGACTGGCGACAAAGATCACAGTGGCCAAACTCACCTGACATTGAGCAAGACAATAAAGAAAAAATCATGTAACTCCTGCCAATGGCATAATTTTACCCAAAAGAAAAAAAAAAATACTTAAGAGCCCACCAAAAAAGAACAAAATTTGTTTTCCTTTGACATTTTTTTACTTTAAAGTCATTAAGCAATTTATTATAGCTCAGAGCATTATTTATAGTAGCAAATAATTACAAACAAAGCTCATAAATATAGGTAAATAATGATAAAATCACACAATGAGATACTAGATAGCAATAAATTGGATAAAATAGAGATACACTTATCACTTGGATAATTCATACAAAATAGGCAAAAATAGGCAAAATAAAAGATTACATGTAGCATAATACCATTTAGAGTTAAAAATATGCAAAAAGTACTGCATATTACTTAGGTAGCAAATGTGTAACATGCATGAAAATGATAAAACTCCAAATTCAGGACAGTGGTTTCCTCAGGTAGGAGGAGGTATATAGGGAGGTACAATCCAGGTTTATTGGTAAAAATTTTTTCATAAGCTGGGTGATAGATGCAAGAGTTTTCATTGTATTATTCTTTACATTTCTGAACATTATGTTTCATAATTTAAAACTATCTTAAAGTAGTACTAATGAAAAAAGGAATAACATTAGTTGAAAATGCTGCTTCAGTAATAAATAAATGTGGCTAAACTGCTTCTTAATGTTTCAAAGCTGATATATACGAAGGTCCACACACATTGTAACGGTATGATCTCACTCTCGTGACCCCTACCACTTGGTCATCAGGGTATAAACCCTTCCTTGATAGCAAATGATGAGACCAGGCAATCTTTCAAACAGTGCCCCCTGGAGGATTAAATATAAAACAGGCTTGAGTAAGTAATTTCATTAAGCTGTTCCCAAGCCCTAAATTCAGATGATCGGAAATAATGTGGAGTGGCCAACTTAAGGCTTTCATCTCATTTATGTCTATTGAGAATGTAGCCTATTCTCAGCCTTGGAGACCTTTTACGTCAACGTTATTATAATGCTTCATGATTTGTTTCTTTCTAAGCATGTGCCTTTCCCAACCCCAGGACTATACTGGAACCTAAATTCGACCCTAAACAGCTAAACAGGTCCTAAATTGGAAAAGAGGAATTGGGGCAAACTTATGGTTACAGTTATCATTAGATCTTTAACTTATATTTTAGAAGTACAAAACAGTTTTTAGTTCATTATTTATCTGCTTTGTATAAAAAAAAGAAAAAAGTCTACTTGCATTTTATTCTTTGTAATAAAACGAAAAGAACAGATTGAAGGCATTGGCTACACCAGGGGTGTCCAACCCTTTGGCTTCCCTGGGCTACACTGAAGAATTGTCTTGGGGCACACATAAAATACACTAACACTAACGATAGCTGATGAGCTAAAAAAATAGTCACAAAGAAAGCTCATGTTTTAAGAAAGTTACAAATTTGCGTTGGGCCACATTCGAAGCCGTGCTGGGCTTCGCGTGGCCACGGGCCTCAGCTTGGACAAGCCTGGGCTACACTATGTTGACCTGACAGGGTTTAGGAAGAAGTTTTAGTTCTGAACTGGGGGCTTATGAAATCAAAAAGTAGAAATTGTTAAAAGGCTCATGGTTCAATCCTATTTGAATTTCTGCATTCCCTTGGTCTTAAGAACTTTAACCTGTGGTTTGTTTTGCTTTGTAAGTAAAGTAATTAAGAAACAGTACTGTTAACTTCTTAAAGTAATTCTCACTAGACCAAACCCTCTGCACCCACAGCGGGTTCATGGAGTGGCTCTTTACCAGAAGCTCCTGCTGCTTGTCAGTGGCCGATCGTCCAATGACCTTGTAGAGCTCCATGAGGTCACCCAACATGCCATCGCCCAGCACGGGCAGCTGCATGGCAATGGCGGCCAGGCAGTGGCACATGAGGATCCGGGCAGCGTCCTGGGCGCTGTGCAACTGCGTCAACAAGGTCTCGACCACCGACTGGCTGAGGTGGGGTCTGCCCTTGGCCAACTTCACCATACAATTCAGAGCGATCTGCACATTGAAAAGGAAGTGGACCAGTTATGATCTGAAAGGATGAAGGGAAGCTTTGTTGAGAAGAATTTTCTATAAGTTACTGGGAAAAATCAAGGAAAAGGTTGTTTTGTAGGTATAGCATTTTTCTTCATAAGAAACATGACATAATGTATCCTATATCAGGATGTGCAAAGTGAGCCACGTTTAAAACTAAATAAGTCAGGACCGCACATCAGTCACTCATTTCAATCTAAGATTGTCCAACAAACAAACAAAAAAGACAAGGTGAAAATCATAAGGAATAATGCCAAAGAGGCAAAATATAAGCCAAACTGAATGTTACTATTATTGTACTTTCATTACTTTTTAAGAACTGCTTCTAAAATGTGGTTGTAAACTTACCTATGCCATCATCTCCCAGGTAAAATACAGATTCCTGGTTCCTACCCATCCTGAAATTAATGGATTAACTGTGTTTGGGTTACAAAGCGTTTGCAGTTTTAGAAACGCGATCTAGGGAAAGAGGTTCCTAATTTTCTCCTATTTCTCAACTGAAACTAAAAACCAATTGGCTTTTGAGCTTCTATTCAGGTCAGTTAATGGCATCACTAATAGCAAAACGAGACGTCCAGAGGAGACCTCACTGTTACACAGTGAGCCGATTGCTAAATCTAGTCATTTTTTTTTTATTCAAAAAAGTTTCTGTCAAGCCTCTAACACCCACCTTTTCACTCCTGTCCATTCTCTACCACAACATAAATCCCTCCGTAATCCCAATCTCTTGTAAAGATGAGTCCATTAGCTCATCCCTCACACTAAAACCTCGTAACCCTCGGTGTTAAGAAGATATAATGAGCTTCAATCTGATAGACCCAGAGTTGAGAGTCAGCTTGCCCATTATTATTAGCTCAGTATCTCTGAACAATTTATATTATCTCTCTTTGTTTCCTCATGAGTATAAGAGGAGGATAAATTTCACTACATGGGGTTATTGTAAAGATTGAAAAAAAAAATGTATATACAAGCCTTCAACAAAGTTTGGCACATAACAGACAATTAAATAACAACAGAAATTACAACAAAGGTTAGAATATATACATTACTTTAAAATTTTAGTATCTCAGCACTATCTACGTACAGAATCAAGCTAATGTTCCTTAGCATGGCATTTGATATTCTCCAGGATCAGACTGCAAACTGCTTTTCCAATCTCTTATTTGTCACCCCACCACAGCGGGTCAGTCACTGTCATTCCAACATAACAGGTACATTTTTGCTTTCAGGCTTTTATAACAATGGTCCCTCAGGTTCAAATGATCTTTCCTCAAACAATGAAATTCTACCCCTTCTTTGAGGGCCCAACTCGCATATGACATCTATTACACTTGTTCAAGTCTTCCCTAATACAGTATTCTTAATTGAAATTAATCACTCCTAACTCCGTTCTCTAGATGGGGAGCTCCTTTAACACAGGGTCCTTCTTGATCACCTATGTACTCATATATCCCACTGTGCTGAGTCCACTGTTTAACAGACACCCACAGCTGCAGGGAAAAGAATTTGGTTTCCTTTCTTCCTTTTAAAACAACTTTAAAATAAAGGTACTGTGTATGGTTCCAAAGGGATTCTGGGGATAGATCACTTGCCAAACACATTGCTTACTTCCTTTACCACCACTTGCTTGTCAGCTTTAATTTAATGGTACCAATATCTTTATTCTTCATCACTATGGCAACATCCGACCTTTTCTGAACATGCTATATTCCCTCAAACCATATCCGAGACAAGCAGTAGATCTTACATTCTGCAATGTTTATCTAATAACCTTTTACTTCTATTAGCCCTGCTTTTCGTAATTATTAACAGCGTACCATCACAACTTATATTTGATGTTTCACTCTAACAAGAACAGTCTCATTTCATATTTTAAATATCTTATATACCTCCAAGATAATTTCTAAAATTAAGAGAAAATAAAAAAACTTTTACAATTCTTCACTTGGCTCACAAACAAAGGCTTCTATACATGGGAAATTAATACACACCTACACATATAGAGTTTGGCTGCAGTGATTTCGTCAGTTTTTTGTGATCTTATTAGTGTTATCTCAGATTATAAACTTCTCTAAGAGTGCAGGAGCTCTACCTATTTAACTTTGTTTTATATTGTCTAGGACAATTATATGTACCTATTAAAACTTAATAAATACCGTCAACTGATGGCCAAATAGGCCAAAGCTCAGATTTTTCTCTATCTTCTGGAACACCAATAGTCAAAATGTCAATTTTGAAAGTGAAGACCAAGGGCAAATATTTGTTTAAGCCAGGAGTTGATAAACTATTGCTCATGGGCCAAATCTTATCTGATTTTTGTAAATAAAATTTTATTGGAATACAACCAAGCCCTCCCCTCTTTACATATTGTCCATAGCCACCCTCCAACCCTCCTTTGTACATACTGTCCATAGCTCTTTGATTCTACCTAGGTAGATCTGAGTAGCTGAGACAAGGAGTGTATAATCTGCAAAACTAAAAATATTTACTATTTGACCCTTTACAGAGAGACTGCCCATTCCTAGTTTAGGCAATGAAAACAGGCATTATATTAAAACATGGGATGTTTTCACCTTTAAAGTGGCTTGAGCGCCTGGACTATCATCTTGACTACAAAGTACCAGAAGGGACTCCAGGCCAAAAACAGCATCTTGTTCCAAAGCCAAAAGGTCTAGAAGAAAAACATTAAGTTGTATAGTGGTCAAGTAGAGAAGGTTAAATAATAGCGAACACACACACACGAGAAGATTAAGTACACACACACACACAAGAAAAAAACATTAAGGAGTCTAAGATACAGGAAACACCTTCATGAGTTGAGTAAAGCTAACCTTCCTGAAAAAGTACACCTGGCATTAATATTCAAATGTAAAGACTCTCTTTAGACTTCTGTATTTCCACCACTTTACTGACGATTATAAAAATATACACATTAAATCAAGAGCTAAAGCCACAAAGGTTTACATAAAGCATAACTGAAAATACTGTCACCAGCTTAGCTGAGGGAAATACTAGGAACAGTAAACCATGTAGTACGTATTAATTTTTCTATCAGGCATAAATTATGTGGGTCCGTTTTCATGGATGTTTTAATTTTCAGCTTCTAATAAAAGCTGAACCACTTTTAGAAAGTAATGAGGACCCCACATAATCATGTTAATATTTTAAGTTAAACCATAAAGGACAAAGCTCTTATATATCTCATGTAATAGTAATATTTCAGTTTTTTCACTACCTTAGGGCTAAATTTCTCTAGAGGTTCTAGAAAGTTCTGAATATATTAGTTAACTGTATTTAGGTTAATATAAGGCAGCTTTGAGAACATAGAGCAGTTTTCTATGCTAAATGATAGGAAATACTCATTACTATGCCAAATATAAAACAGGTTTAATTATTCAAATAAGAACTAACATACACCTTAAATGCCTCCTGAGTTAGCGTAGGGGCTTGGCAAACAGTATAAAGGTTGGTGGCGGTCAGGGTAGGAAAAAACAGGTGCCAGGAACGAGTACTGCTGAAAGCCAGTGGGGATAAGAGGGACTGCTAAGCTTATGATCCTTAATAAAGATCAAAATAGGCACTGAAACAGATGCAACGTCCAAAATGCACTCCCCGTTTCTGAACGCCTGCCTGAACTTCTCGAATCCTTTAGAGGTCAAAAGGTGTTAGGGATACAACAAAAAACATGCATTACTTTCTATGAATGCCCTTCCTCATTATGCAGATCAGTTCCATGTTCTAGATACTACAGGAACTTTTATGAAAATTTAATTCACATTGCTCTGTCAATTCACTTGCCCCTAGGAGGAACTATCTGTTCCTTAAGCCCCTTGATAACTTAAGATATTTTTTTCCTAAACTTCCTGGGTTTCTGTACAGGTGAACAGATTGCCTTATACCAAGGGTAGAGTCATAAGCAGTCCCTATCCACAGCACCATCTATGCAAAGGTAAACAAACAGTGGGAGGAATTGGGCAATGCTCCCTAAAACCTTTCCATAATCCCAATCCCAAGGTCCTCATATTTTAAACATTTTTTCCAAAGGATTAAACAGTCTTGAGAAAACTTGCTCTAAGAACACTTCAGAAGGAAGCATCTAGTAAGTCAAAAAAATGGGGATTGAAACCCCAAACACGCTCAGACACCTGCCCTAGCTGCAATCCAAAAGTTTATACAGACTATCGGTCCTGACCAGACTTACCTTTTTCTTGACAAGAGACAGTTATGTTAGTTAGGACTCTGACTCCATGCGCTGCAATGCCCCTGTTATTATGGTAGCAGCACTCTTGGGCTAATTTGACTAAATCGGAGGATCTGGGGGAAGAACCCACATTTCCTAAATAAGCAGAGAAAAGAAGTACAAACTGTAATTCATTTATAGAGTTCAAAAGCATCTTAGCTTATAGGTCCAATTTTCTCATTTTCGTGAGAAAACCTAAATTAATGCACTTCAACAAAGTTTTTTACCTCTGCCTCATCCATCATCAATGTACATATTACCATTTCCCTTTGCCCTGTCAAAGTACTTAGAATAGGTATGGGCTCATAGTTTTGTAATGATTAGGATTTAAAATCAATGTAAGATATTATTACAAAAACATTCATAAAAACAGACTAAGCAATAGTGCAAAAGCCAAAACAACTCTAGATTGTATCTTAAAGGAGTCTTGTCAGATAAAACCTTACCTTCAAGAAAGGAATGAAAAGAGGGACAAAAATTTTAGTTTGCTTTTCCCACCTCTCAATTGCTGGTGGGCAGTTATACCTCAGCAGGTTTACATAAAAAATCATGATTTTAGAGCTGGAACGGATTTGGGGACCATGACTCAACACCCACTTTTACAGAAGATATTGAAACCCTACGGTTTTAAGCACCTTGCCACCAGGATGATTATGAGCTACCCTTGTGCTTTATACCTGAAGTCGTATGCTATAGACCACAGCAGCTTTTTCAGTTCACACTTGAAACCAGAAAAGCATTAATGAACTCAGGTAAAGTTTTATTTTAATAATTTTCCAGAGTGATCACATACACCTACAAGGTAGCAGATGACATTTTCTTTTAAAATTCATCATCATCTGGCCTTTGAAATGTACTTAAATTCAAAGGGCACTCTGAATCACAGACATGCAAAAAAAAAAAAAAAAAGAAAGAAAGCTAGCTAGCTATTTTAAGCATCCTCAAAAATACTGTTTCACCCACACGTAATTCAAAAAAAGGGAAAATCTAGAAAAACAATATCCCTGGAGTTAATATCAAGGCTGCAAGATTTTCTCACCATGGGTTAGTTAAGAAGTAGTTTTCAACTAAATCACTGGCATCTAACAGAGTATGTGGATTTCCAAAGTTTTATAGCGGAAATGGCCTGAAAATCCACACATCATCCATCATCCCCATTCTTCTTACCTGAAGCTATGCTGAAGTAATGTTTGACAGCGATGGTGCCCGACAGTGTGGAAAGGACAGACAACATCCCCAGTTTTAAGCTGTCATAAGGGGTCTGGAGGGCACATTCACATAGTGCCTGAGATGCAAGAGAGAAAAAAGGGACAGAGAAGCTAAAACATCAACAGGCTTTAAAACCATCTACTCAATTTAAAATTTTCTAGCTTTTATAAAAATTTTATTAATGCCTTTTTCCCATGATAAAAAATTTAAGTAAAACTGCTACAGCCAAAATGACCATAAGGCCACATGCCACTAAATAAAACACAGTATCCTAGATACAATCCTGGAACACAAAAAGGGCACCAAGTAAACATAAAAGAAACCTGAACAAAGTATGAACCTTAGTTAATTATAATAATGTTCATTAATCGTCACAAATGTACCACACTAATACAAAATATCAGTAATGGGGAACTGGGGATGGGGTGTGTAGGAATTAATTTTTTGAAGACATCTTCTCTGTTTTTTTATAAATCTACACATGTTCTATAAAATAAAGACTACTCTGAAGTGGTGAATGACTTTTGATTAAGACCACTACCAATTACATACTATTTAATCCTCATAAGTAGAACTTCTGGTACAGTTTGCTTACCTTGATAGGTACGAACAGTAGTTCATATGTGTATATATTTAACAACTAGTAGAGAATGTGACATTCTATCTAGTTTATAAGTAAGTGAGGTCCTATCCTCCTCCTACCTCAGGTCATTCCCTCTACTCCTGAGGTGGTCTGATGTGTTACCAAAAACAAGACGCTAGTTTTGCTTCCAGTGCAATGAGCTATGAATCTGCATGTGCTCAAAGGACAGTGGTTCTTATTCTTGCCCCATCCTGCATATTTACTCTTAGGACTCTAACATGAATGCATGGAATATAAATAGTCAAATAACTGCCCTGTTAAATTAAATTAATTCCCATCCTCTCACAATGGTTCAGAAAATGAAGACAATTTAAAGACTAAGGGGAAAACTAAAAATAAAATTTCAGAAAGTTTAAACAATAAATGTAATAGGACCCAAATAAAAACACTGACAAAATTTGGAGAGAGGAGGATAATCTGCTTCTAAAGGTCACCTAGAAAAATAAAAATCAGAAAATATCCAGAAAATTGTGGCCAAGATCAAAGTTTAATAATATATAGCTCTCATATATAGCTCTCACACAGACAATAGAGGGTAAAATGTAAATACCCCCCCCATGGGAAATTGATACTAAATCACAAAATTTTAAATGCACATATTATTAGAACCCAAAATTTCTCTTTTAGAAATTTATCTTCACAAAAGTGATTTAAAAGATAGTCAATGTCACAATGCAAACAATAACAGTCAAAGTATTGGAAACTAATGTCTGGGAATATAAAAGGAGTACACACAGCTGGTAAAAGAATGCAATACAACTACCCACTTATATGAAACGTTCCCCCAAGATGCAGTGTTAAGTGCTAAAAGGTTCAGAACATACACGTAGTATATTTTTGCTTGTACAAAAAAATGGGACATGGAATACATATGCTTGCATATGGATGAAAAACTCAGAAAGGACACATAAGAAACTAGTAAGAAGCCACTCCTGCAGAGCAGACCTATGGGAAGAGGAGGAACAGGCTTAATATTTCATTTATTGGAGACCTTTGAACTCTGTGAATTTTTCATCATTTACTTTTAAGTGAAAGAAAAATCTAGTTAATGACAATATTAGCAGCATAGGCAAAAATTATCATGGTAGGAATGAAAATGGATCTGAAAAACAGAGTAGGTTTCTAAAGGAAACAGTCTAAGACTAGGTTCCTGATAATGGAAGAAGAAAACAGTCTAGAGGATGCAAACAAGAATGATGGTAATTAGGCCAGAATATGGAGAGTTTATTTGTGGCCTAAGAGGTGATACATCCAAAAGGTACAATAAGAGAAACACTGAATACGAAAGATTAGGATAAATGATAGAGGGTCTTAAAGATAGGCAGAGTTTTAAACTTGATGAGTAAAGAAAATGGAAGCGCTAGAGAGGAATAATGTCATCTAAAGTGTTAGGGAATTCTATTCTGACAAGAGTAAGCAGAACCAGTTAACAGAGAGTTGAGAGTTAAGAACCAACTTGTAACTATGGCAGTAATCCAGGCAGGAGGTAAGGATGGCCTGAACTGGAGCCTGGTGGTAGGAACAGAAAGTAGAGGATGACTAGGAGAGACATTTTGAAAGAGATTACATGAGGCACTGGTGCTTGCTTTGGCAGCACATAAACTAAAATATGTAGGAGGGACTGAACAAGAAGAATTCAATTACTACAAAAATGAACACCAGTGAGAACAGAGAATGTTGATTCCATTCACAAAGACTGAGAATATACGGGGATAAGCTAATTTCAGAGGAAGGCAAGAAACTACAAAGAGATATGAAGTCTAAGAAGAACTCCCCACCAGGCTTTTGGAACCTGAGATAAACACAGCTCTTTCATAGGAAGACTCGCATTAGGATTCCGGCTCTACCATTTACCATCTCCGTGATCTGAGCCAATTACTGAAACCTTTGAGTCTCAACTTCTTTTTCTGCAAAATGGGGGTACAGATTTATACAGAATTGTTGTTTTCATATACAACATCTCTGGAAAAATATACAAGAAATTAGACATTGATTGCCACTGGGCGAAGGAGCTGAGTGGATAGGACAAACAGTAAGTAGGAAATATTTTACTATATATCCTTTTGTGGCTTTTGAATGTTGTGGCATTAGAGAAATGGGTTAAAATTTAAAATGTTAAGTGGGGGTGACATCTATTGTCTATTAAGATGCAACAGCTACCGAGAGTCACTGCCTTCTGCAACCACTATAAGGTGTGCCGGAGAGCAATTCATTCATTTATTTATTTTTGACAGAGAGAGAGAGAGAGAGAGAGAGAGACAGAGAGAGAACTGAACTGGGGGAGCTCCCAGTTCAGCATATGGTTCCGCAAGGGCCGGGGCCGGGATTCGATCCCTGGTCCCTGGGGCTGCAAAGTGAGCGCTTAACCCACTGAGCCGTCCCGGCTTCCCCCGGAGAGCAATTCAGAAGCTCAAGTACAAGGACTGGACTGTTGGAGAATGCACATACTGATGTTAAAGAAGCTACCAGAATGGCAGAGAGTAAATGGAGGACAGCACCTAGGGTCAAAGACTCAACTCTGAGGGCAACAGGGAATGAAGAACAGAGAAGGTTTAGTTCAGAGGGTGGAAAGAATGAGTGAGGACAGTTAAGTGCCAAAGAAAGCAGAGGAAGGGGCAGGATGGCAATGTCAACTGTATTAGAGAACAGATGACAAAGGCAGCAGCAGCCTCTGGGTTTAGCATTAAGTGCCTAACTAAGCAAAGTACCGGTAACAGGGAAACAGATCTAAAAATAAGGGTATCAAAGAGCAGGGTATGAGAAATAAAAGCAGGCATAGATGCTGTTTTTGCGGTTCAAAAGAAAGCATTTTTTAAAAAGTGACTGTCATTGGGTAATACTTGGTTTTTATTTATTTATTCAAATACTTTGGCCATTTCCTCTTATCTACTTTTTATTGCCTACATTGTCCTACCTTGTACTGTTGATTAGCTTGTGGTTAGGTATATCCTTGTCAGCCACATAGCCCCAGAGGTTAAAGACTACATCCTGTGTTTATATCATTTATATAAAATTATGTCCTGTGGTGTGCTCTGTGTATAACATTTAAACTTTTCAAATAATCAAGCAGGCAGGTGAGACATTTGAAAAACTGAACAAAATGTTTAGAAAATTTTATGATAAAATTACTTAAAAGTGTAATCTTCTAATTTGTCACCCAGCACACTATTGGGTACCTAATACGTTCTCATTAAATATGTACTGATATAAAGGTTCATTAATTCAAATTAGTAAGCTTAACAGGGCACATCACAAAGTTCCCTAGAGATGGTACCTCATATGTCAATGAGGAAACCCACTTCAGCTTTTTTCCAGGACATTACCTATTACAAAACTGTTCCTACCGCGGGATCAGTTTTCATATGGACAAAAAGGAAAGATCTAACACTTCAAATGGAGCCCCTCCCCCTCCCTCACCCCCACTCACCACTGTCTTCCTCACTGACTCTTTGGTCTGAATTTCTCTCCCTTTGCTGGTCTAACTTATGGCTCAAATGAGGCTCTGTCCTGAATTACTGTTTTCTGGGTCAGTCCCTAAACAGGGGCTTCTCCTCTACAGTGAGACTGGCCACCAGGGGCGTGCTCCAGAAAAGCATGGCAGAAAGTTTATAATCGAAAGTAAAGAAAAATGTTGTTTAAAAGACATAAACACCTCTTAAATTTTCTGTCCCCATTGTACTAAGTGCAAAGAAAATTACAAAAATGACCAAGTCTCAGGCTTAACTTGCCATCCCTCCTACTTTAAGGTAAAGTACAAATCAAAACTCTCAGGAGAGAGAACGCCAAAAATAAAACTACCGGTACATCTCTGAGAATATCTATAACAAATAGTCTTTTGCTTTGTAACAGAGAAGCTGCATAAATCACATATCCTCTTCCAATAATACTATAATATCAGAAGAGGTTAACACCAGCTAAAATGCGTTATTTACCTAAGTAGGGCATTAAAAAAATTCAAAGAAATATATAAACACATGAAAAAATATTTTTGTTCCTATAAAATTAATTCCGCTTTCGACTACCTTAATAATCATACACTGGAGAATCACACTCGGGCCCTTCCTTCCTTCAGGTTTTTAAAACATTCAAGAAATTACCCACTGAAAATTTATTGAAGACAAAAACCTTAACATCATCCTTTCTTTCTCTTATAATCTACATACAATCTGCTAGTAAATCCACCAGCTTTGCCTTTAAAATAGATCCCCAGTATTGCTTCTCACTGCCACTCCCACTACATCCCTGCTTCAGGTACACAGTATTTTCTACCTGGATTATTTACAACCACCTCCTCAGTGTTCTTCCTGCTTCTGCCCATTGTGCTCCTACAATCTCGTCTCAATACAGCTAAGCCAGAGTCTTTCAGAACTCACGTCAGACAACGTCCTCTGCAGCCCCCATCATCGCCCCCAGTTACCACCACTTTGTTTTTATGAGTTTGGCCTTTGCAGATCCCACATGTAAGTGATATCACACAGTAACTACTTTCTCTGTCTGAGTTGTTGGCAGAGGGCTTGCAGTGGATAGGACAGATGTTATTTAAGGGTACAAACTTGCAACAAGTAGTAAGTCCTAGAGTTCTAAGGCACAGTATAGTGAACAGACAATAATACTGTATTATAATCATCAAACCTGCTATAATCATCAAAACTGCTAAGAGACTAGAACTTAATTATTTCAATCACTAAAAATAAATGATTATTATGTAATATGATAGAGGTCCTAATTATCACTGTAAAAGCAATCATATGACATTATATAAATGTACCCAATGAACATGTTGTATACCTTAAGTCAACACAATGTTATATGTTAAATATATTTCAACTGAAAAGAAAAAGGTGTCTTCTGCTCAATGGCAATCCACGTCATGCAGAGTAAAAGCTCAAGTCCTTACAAGGGACTCAGAGGCTCTACATGACCTGCTCTCCCATCTATCTAATGTACTAGCACCTCATACTCGTCTCCCTATTTACCATCACACTGACCTCACTCACGAATGCTCTCCCCTCAGGACTTGCTTGCTGCTCTCGCTGCAGGTAATGCTCTTCTCTCAGAGTTGGTGCTGCCTCCCGAGGTCCTTGCTCAAGCCCTCTTATCTATAAGTGTAACCTGCACCTTCACACTCACTAGTCATGTATCACTTATGACTCTCCAAATAACAGAAGCAAATGCAGATCTTCTCTAGAGGAACACACTTTTATTTTGGGCCTTAAATCATTCCTACACATGCTTTTCCAAGGAAAATGAGTAGCTCAAGGTAAAAAACCACCAAGTCTACAAGGAAAAAGCATATAACAGAGAGCCAATGGAAACTGATAGCAGAGACAGACCTGAAAAGACTATAGATATGTTGGAGGGATACTTGTTGAACTAAAACCTATACCAGGAGAAATTATCCAGAATACAGCACAAAGAGATCAAGAGATAGAACATAAGAAGATAATGAACATGGAGGATTAATGGAGAAGGGCTACCACACATTTAACCAGAGATCCAGAAAGAAAAGGCCAGGAGCACTGGCAGTATCTGAAAGCATTCTGTCTGGCATTTTCCCACAACTGCTGAATTCTATCTCCAGAGAAATTATCTTTCAAGATGGAGGGTGAAATGAAGACATTTCCAGTCAAGCAAATATTGAGAAAGTTCACCCACACGGACCCTCTTCACAAAAGGGCTTTCCAAAGGCACAAGGAAGAACATATCAGAGAGGAAACCTGAGATGCAAAGAGAACAGACGGTCCAAATGAACACTGAATTTATAAAACAATAAATTGTATGATAAGAAAAGGTAGAATTAAGGTACATGACAATAATACATAAAAGTTTTGAGGGATGTAAATGGAGTTAAAGTATGATCTAAGATCTCTAGTACCGTATAATTAATTTTTGATTTTGATAAAAAAAAAACAATGCATGTTCATAATTTCTAGGATAGCATCTAAAAGAATATAAAAAGATGACAAGCTTCCAAACTATTCAAAGGAAAAAGGACTGGTAAAATATTAAAAACAACCCAGAAAGTGGCCTTATTGGCCTTATTTCCCGTCTTTTTATTAAAGAAGGGATAAGAACAGGAAAGACATATTATATAAAAAGCACAAAATAAGATGAGATTTAAGCCCTGATACATAATATATCATAGTAAATGTAAATGAATCAAACACTCCATTTTAAAATAACAAAGACTGACAGGCTGGATTTAAAATAATCCAATTAAAAGCTGTTTATAAGACATAAAGATACATAAACGTTGTAAGTAAAAACAATGGCAAACAATCTGCCATGTAAATACATCCAAAAGCAAGCTGAAGTAGCTATGTGAATATCAGACAAAACCAAGTAAGGCAAAAGATACATTAAGAGACCTAAATAAATGTAAAGATGTAACATGTTCATGCATTAGAAGACTTAACATTGTAACAATATCAATTTCTTACAAACTGAATTACAACTTCTAAAATGATAAAAATGTAAATGTCTACTAATTCTACTTTTTGACAAGGATGTGGATCAGTGGATACTCTCAGACCTGCTGCTTGGAATATAAATGGGCTCAATCATTGGGGAAAACAGTTGTGATACTATCTGGCAAAGCTAAAGATATCCATATTCTATAAGTCAGCAATTTCACATGCTAAAGAAACTCTTGCACATGGGCTCCAGGAGACAAACAGAAGAATGCTCAGCAGCATTGTTTGTAAGTGCCCCATGCTGGAAATAACCCATCAAGAGCAAATGAACAGTGGTCCATCCATATGATGGAATACTATCGAGCAATTAAAGGGAAAAGCATGCAACCATATGGATAAGTCTCATCAATATAATTGAGCAAAAGAAGCAAAGACAACACAGTATTTTGGGGGGAGGCACATGTAGATGGTAAAAATGTAAAGAGCTACCGGTAAGACATTCTCACAATAGTCAAAACAGTGGTTTCCTTTGAGTAGGTGCTAAGGTTCTGATGAAGGAGGACCATGCCAGAGAAGGGGGCAGGGTTCCATGATCTGGTGAGGTTCTACTTCTAGCTGGGTAGTGGCTACGTGGGTTTTCACTTAGAATTATGATTTAAACTATTAAATAGACATTTAGTATACTTTCCTGTATGTGTGATGTATTTCACAATAAGGAAAAAATGATAAGGTGATAACAGAATGCTCATACTGGATTTGATTCAATATACAAGTTCCCCTAAGTGACTAAAATGACTGGGCACATTAGTAGAAAAAGCACTAGAGAAGCTCTCTTAATTAAATTCTTAAATAAGCCCTCTTAAGAAATTCTCTTAGCATAATAAGTCTCTCTGAACCCTAATTTGCTCATCTACTAAATGCAAATACTAACAATTGTCCTATCTCTTTGGGCATTTGTGACTATCAAACCATAATATAATGAAACATGTTTAGAATATTGCAATCAAACATAACAGCTTAGTTTTCATAATCTGAAATTCAAAGGTTTTTGTTACACTGTAGCTGTGATACTAAGAAATAAAATCTATGAAAATAGGAACCTACGTAATTTTTACTAATCAGTGTCATCCTAATAAATTTAACATTAAAAAAAAACAACCACATGAAAAAAAATCCATAAAAATAAAAGTAGAATTCTAACAAATCTTCTACTTCACTTCAAAAAGCATTTTTTAGAAAATGGTGCATCTGTTATCAGTAATGGGAAAACAACAAGCGTCTATTTTGAAAGAAAATAAATATAAAACATTAATTTACCTAAGAAATGCTATAGAATATCACAGTAAAAGTCTAGAGGCTGAGATCTGTTTTTGTATTTACAAAAGAAAACCTAAGAATGTCTTTGGTTGGTTGGCTCTTTGTGAAAAGGAGAAATACACTTTGCAGACTTACCCATCCAGCGCCTTCCTTCCCTTTAACAAATCATAGCAGCACCAAAACTGTTCTAAGTTGACTAAAGGACACAGGAATAAAATAAACAATTTACTTGGGCTTCTCAATTAGCCTTGGTGCTGCTTATAAAAAAATTAACAAGATATTGAGATGCAAGTCTAATTCACTAAAACAAATGTAAACATTAAATGATAGAAGTTTTATGTATTTACTCTGCTACTTATAAAATAACTTCAACCACAAATATCAACAATGTGCTTAGAAATTTTTCACATTCAGAGATGACATAAAAATGTAAAGCAAAACAATTTACTGTTATATTATTTTTCTGTATAAATTATTAATGTTCAAAGTTCTGCATACCTGAATGTTTTCCCTACTCCAAGTATGTGGTGTTTTATTGGCGAGTAACTTCAGATCTTGAATAGCAAGTCTCTTTACTGCTTTCCTAGGGTCATTCTTCAAATACTGCAAGAGAAGCTGAATCTATAAGGGAAATAAGTCACTCTGTGAAAAATACTGTCGATGAAGTTATCATTAGGCACACAGTGCAGTTTAGGGAAACTTCAGATTTGAGACAGGGCTCGTTTCAAACCACAGCCCTATCATTTATTAGCTAAGTGCCCTTGTGTAGGCCTCTTCCTCTTCGTGTATAAAATGATACAGTCATTTAATTTGTCAGGTTCCAGCATGGGGCCTGGTCTTATAACACTCAATTCTTTCTTTTCTTCACTACTAACTCCACACTCTGCCATGTACCCCAACCTATACCTCCTCTCCTCAAGAGATCTCAAGAATCAATACTGTGGATACAGAGAAGGAAAAAACAAGCAAAGAGAACATACCTGAATCTTTACCAGAGGAAGGGATCTTAACAGTACCAAAACTTATGGGTTCCTTTTTTGTTTTTCATCATATACTTAATATGCAACTTTAGTGAAGAAAAAGCAGTTTAAGAAAAACTGAAGTTACCTGCTTAGGCGTGTCCACCAACGAGGAAGCTGCGAGCAGGGTGAAAGTGTGCAAAGAAACAATCACCATTTTGGTGGAAGGATAGGACGTGACCAGCTGCTGCAAGAGCTGACGAGCGCTGGAAGCCAGGATGGCGTCATGATGCATGTGCTGCAGGATGGGGATCAGCTTCAGCTTCAAGTCCACCGGGGTGGCCAAGCCTAGGTGCAGAAGGAGCTCTTAAGATTTCTGATCATCGTCCTTGATAATCCTTCACATTTTAAAGGTCAGACTCAACTAGCAAAACTGCCGTTTAAAAACAAACAGTATGCCAATGTTACATTTATAACACAAAAAATGACTGTATGGGAGGAAATCAAATCAGTTCAATAGTTTTCCCCCCAAAGTATTTATCTTCACATTAATTTTTCGGTACCAAAGAACTACATGCGATAGTAGAAAATGCCTTTAAAAGGCACAGTAGAAAGCAAAGCCATTTTGCTGCCTAATTCTTCTCAGAGCATACTAAAAAGATGTATCTGCATATATACACACAGGTACACACATACGCAGTGGCTACAGTTTTATTTTGTTTACAATTGTGATTTCCTCCAATATTAACTCAAGCTCAAGATGTGAGCAGACTGCACAGAATGGTTTTAAGTTTTCTGAACCCTGAAGGGCCTTGTGCATTACACACACAGCTGGAATTCCATTAACTCCAATGTACATTTTCTTGTCAACATTAGAGCTAAAAAAAAAAAAACCTTCTATCACACAGCATAGCTTTGTGGTGACAGACAACAAAAAACTGTCCATCATACACTCCATACATGCCCACAGAGAATTTATACTCTGCAGATTGCTGGTTTTCCTACTGTAAAGTAACTAACTGTTACTGTGAATCCATGACAGCATTTCAACGTTGTGCACTGGCTTACAACAAACTCCCTGGCTACCTGTTGGGTCTCTGTTTGGGCTTGGCCACAGCAGAGCGCCCCAGGAGCCCGGAAGGGAAAGAATGAGGTCAGGGTATTTGTTCCCTGCTTCCCTCTCTGCAGGTCACATCAGGTTCACTGAAGTGCTCACCCTGCCCATGAGTCTGTAAATTGGTTCCTTCATTAAATACTCGTTGGATGATCACAATGCAAGTGTGACATCTGTTTCCTGCTAAGACTTTGCCTGAAACAGCAGGGATTCAATAAAAACCTGCTCAGTGAATGAGAGATGCTTCCTTCTAATGACAGCCCTTTCTGCAGGAAAGCCTTTTCAGATGGTGGGGAAGAAAGACAAAGGAATAGAGGGAAACAGAACAAAACTCAACCACTCTACCTTGGTCCTCAATTAAGTGACTTTATTTCCTTTTCTGTAAA
>PVKE010031532.1:0-18954 GCA_004027555.1 Craseonycteris thonglongyai
GGCTCAGCGGGTTGAGCGCTCGCTTTGAGGCCATGAGGACCGAGGATCGAATCCCGGCTCCGGCCCAGGCAGGACCCACGTGCTGAACTGGGGAGTTCCCACAGTTCGGTTCTCTAACTGTCTCTGTCTCTGTCTCTCTCCCTATCTGTCAAAAAGTAAAATAGAAATAACTATGCACTGAAGACAAAAAGATGATTTCTCTCTATAAATGTGAAAAAGATAAAAAAAAAAAAAAAAAAAAACAAAACAAAAAAACAAAACAAAATGTCATTGAGTGGTGGGAACTATTTAGTTCCATTTTAGGAAGCGAGAGCCTAGAGAGGTTAAATAACTGTGGATATAAGTGAAGATCTACCAAGTGAGAAGACGCACAGGCTATCCTGAGCTTGACGTAGCAGAGGAGTCAGCTGCCATCCCATGTGTGTTGGCAGAGACTCCAAGGCAGGCACAGGAGTGAGAAAGCTTTACAGTGGAAAAAGGGGAGGCTCCGGCTATGCCCCAATTAGAGGCTATTGGCATGGGGAAGCTGGAGACAGGTGAACTAGATGTGAGGCGTCCTGTGTGACTGGCTAGGGATACTTATTTGGCTTCCTCTGGATAGTTCTAAGTTGGAAGCAGGGACAAAAATTAGAGAAATTAAGTCAGTTATTAATCAAGTCTTGGCCATTTGGAGCTGATTGCCGTTGGGTTGTTTGCCTTCCTGGACTTGCTAGAGGCAGCAATCTGACATTCTGCACGTCTGACTTATAGCAGGCTGGATTCCTGGTCTGATCAGTGTAAAGCGTTGGTTCCTCGGGCATATGCTGCTGCAGGTCATGGGTCAGAGTTTCATTTATATATATGGTCTGGACATTGTCTATTTGTATATTCACCATCTTTGCTTGCTAAAGGTTATGAGGCCATACCCCAGAGAGGCTGCCTGGAGCCCAGGAAAATACCCTATCGACACTGTCTTTTACCCAAACATTGTCCTCATTTTTTTTTTTTTCAGTGACTTTCTGCTATATTCTAAATGTACTTGTTGACTCTGATGAAAATAGCATATATATTGTTGGTGAGGCCAACTATATCTTTGAGATACTTAGGTAAATAGATTAAAATCCTCACTTTGAACCCCAGGCACAGTTTTGTCTCATCATTTACAATATGTAGAAAGTGAGGAGGGAGGGGCAGTACATGTTCCCCAAGCCCTAGTTCACAGAATACAAAGGTTTGGTTTACTTTGGGGGTGGGGGGTGGGGGGAGGGTAGCATGGCCTGATAGTTCCTAAGAAAATGGAGGACAGAGGAAAGAGAGGTTCATAACAGATGTGTCACCAGACTGTGTCACGGGCTGTAGCATTGAGCAGAGGCTTGTGAGCAGGATGCTGGTGGTCTGTCTTTCTTACCTGTTGGTGCAGCAGCTGGCAGAAAGCTGGGGAACTAATATTAAGTAATTAGTTGGCCACGAATGAATGAAGATGTTAGGCACGGCAAGGCTTAGACAACAACGATACTGTGGAATTACCAGGGCTGACAAACTGCAAAGGATTGGAGCCCAAGCAAACCCGAAGGGAGAGGCCCCTAGAGACATGCAGGGACTGTCCCTTTCTAATGTGGAGTGCTAGGAATGACACCATCCACGTCTAATGAGTGATAGGTCTTCAAAAGGTGACAAGTAAGACTATTTTCTAGGGGGAGTTTTATTCTTGATTTTCAGTGCAATCTCGATCAAAACGAGGAAGGTAATGAAGTGGTTTACCCTTGCAAAGGAAGCTGAAGAAGCCCCCCAAATACATTAACCCACCGCATTGTTAGCAAAGGGGTGAGCATTAACATAATGTCTCTTCCTGGGCCCCAGTGAGGTTCCTGGGGTTGCATGTGACCCACTGCCACTGATTAAATAAATGGGCAGTTGAAACAACTTCCTGGGAGCTACTCCTTACATATGTTTGCTTTTAAGTATTTTGGGGTGCAACCAAAATGGAGTGTGTTTTGCCAGTTGTGCCCAGAGGCTTTCTCATAGCAGAGATGGGGGATCTGGAACCTCCCACTAACTGCTGAATCTCCTCAGACATTTGCTCTTTTTCCTTTTGTCTCATTTCCCTGGACTCTTTATACTGCTTCCCACCTTCTGCTTTTAGCCGGTTGTTAGGAAAGTGTTGCTCTACAGCAGGGGTTCCCAACCTTTTTATACCCTAGGGCGCATTCTAAAATATTGGTAGGGCAGCGGGCACCAGCTATTTCTAAGGATATTTATTATTGAACAAGAATAAAAAATAATAACAAAAATAATTTTAAAATAATAAATTTATTGTACAAATTATATACACAAAGAAAGATATATACAAAACATAATATAAAGTAAATAAAAAACACATGTATAATAAAATCATTTAAAAAAACATAAAAGAAAACATAAAAAAAACCAATCTGTCAGTATGATCTTTGGCATTGCATTTCATTGGCCAGTGCCTCGTAATTAGGAGAGTATGACAACAACCCTGTTAGCAAACAATTATTAAGATGCTCATCGGTAAGTCGAGATCTATATCGTGATTATATTAAGTTCATGTTTGAAAACAAAGATTCGCATAAATACGTTGACCCGAAAAACGATTTGATTTTATGTGCCGCTTTTTTTTAAAAATGGGAACCTTTCTTTGTCGACTATGTTCCATAAGTCCTCTGATACTAAGGACTTTAGCAAAATATTCTTAAGGTTCAAAATTTCTAACTCTAGTTCTTCTGCTTTCCCCTGAACAAGGTCTGCAATACATGCGGCTAGTTCTATTACATTTATTTGGCAAGTAAAAGGATTGATACAGAAGGAGACAATTGGCTCGATATTTGTAAACTACAGAAAACTCTCTTCAAACTGTTTTTGAAGCACTTGCAGGGTCTCAATAAATGACACGTTTAATTCATTGTTACCTAGCATTTTCCTCATATATGGGAAGTGCACGAGAGACTTGATATGCAGATGTGATATCAACAAAGTCAATTTCGCTTTCAATGCGTTTACAGAGCTTATCATTTCAGCTATATTTTTGTCTTTTCCCTGCAACTCCAAATTGAAAGAATCTAATTTTTCCATGGTGTCGGCAAGAAAACTCAAATCCACCAGCCAGCAAGAGTCTATTAGTTCATCATAATTTTCATTTTTATCATGTATAAATGTTTTTATTTCTTCAATTAAGTTCACAAATCTTGTAAGAACTTTACCTTTACTGAGCCAACGTACTTCAGTATGCAGGATGAGATAGTGTTCTTTATCTTCAGTATCTTCTAACAGGGCCTTGAAAAGTCGGTGTTGCAATGGAGCTGCTTGAATAGAGTTGATTATCTTTGTGACTATTTTCATAACATGTTCAAAGAGTGGTATTTTACAACACAAAGCTTCCTGATGGATAATACAGTGGTAGGACATAAAGTCTGAAAATGATTCATTGTTCCTGCAAAGGGCAATAAATCCTTTGTTTTTACCAACCATTGCTGGTGCCCCATCGGTAGTTATCGCAGACAACTTATGCAAAGGCATGTTTATTGACCTGGCGTATGTTCTGAAAGTTTTATAGATATCCTCACCTCTCGTCTGTCCTTTCATTGGTAATATTTGCAACAGCTCCTCTTTTACTGTGAAGTGACTAAATACCATTCTCACCATAACTGCCAACTGTGCGGTGTCTGATATATCTGTTGACTCGTCAAATTGCAGAGAGAAGCAGTCACATATTTTCAAGTCAGTCTTTAACTGAGTTTGCAAGTCTTTTGAAATTGCGTGTATTCTTCTTGTGACTGTGTTATTTGACAACTGTAGGTCTTGTATCGCCGACATAATCTCACGCTTGTTAGAATATTCCTCAAACAAACCATTGGCAGCATTCAGAAATGCTTCTTTGAACAATTCACCATCCTGGAAAGGTTTTTTCTTCTTTGCGAGCGTGTGAGAAATTTTGAAAGAAGCAATGGTTGCCTTTTTAGATTTTTCCACATGTCTAGTGAAAACAGTCTGTTGAATAGTTAAACTTAATTTTAGTTGATTTATTTTTTTCTTTCTTCAGATTTAAGTGGATAATTCGTATCAAAAGAGGTATGACTTGTCTGAAAGTGACGTTCAACATTATGTTTTTTCGGCACTGCAATACTACTGCCACACAACAGGCAAACGCATTTACCTTTTAAATTAATGAAACAATATGATTCCTCCCAGTCTGTGTTAAAATTATAGGTTCATTTTCTCTTATTTGGTCCACTCATTTTAGGACTAAAAAAATAAAAATAGTTATAGAACTACAATATTATATCAAATTGCCACCATAATAATAGATGACCTACCTTGCTTTTAGTTCATTTAAAATCGAATATATCAAAACACTGTGATCCTAGCTAACCGTCACGACCCGATCAGTCCAGCAACCGCAATCAAAATGGCAACTTGGCGGCTCCCGGTGGGTGGAGGAGAGTTTAAAGGGCGCAGCGGCTAAACAAGACGCGACATGTACAAAGGCGAAAGCTAGGGAAAAACTTACACATACGATATCGCAAACATACCAACGCATATAATAAACCTGTGTAGATACTCAAACAATATTTTAAAATTCTAACAAATGTATAAAAATAAATGATAGTTTTACTTAGTGTTTATGAAAAACTTCTGATGCAGTCAAATAATGGCGGGCGCATACAAATCGGGCCGTGGGCACCATGGCGCCCGCGGGCATGGGTTTAGGAATCCCTGCTCTATAGTGTAGATTTTGAAGCTAGAGCACCGGGATGGGATAGTTGATACTGATTGTTCCAAAGAACCTAATATACTTAAAGTAAAAGTTTGATTGGTCTATTTAAAAACAAAGTAGGGGATGCCAGGATAGCTCAGCAGGTTGAGCATTCATCTTGCAACTGTGTGGTCCAGGGATCAAATCCTGGCCTTGGCTCATGCAAACCCATATGTTGAACTGCAGCACAACTGGTAGCCACCAGGATGGCAGTTAAGGTTCGTGAGTCCCATGTGGGAGACCCCCAGTTTGGTTTCTGCCCTGTGTAGCCTCATTTCCACCTGTGTGGAATGAAACCATTGTCACAACTAATGATGAACAACTACGGAGATTGCTCTGAGCTCTCCTACTTTTCTCTCTTTTCCTTTCTTTCTTCTCTCAAAACAATAAAATAACTCTTTAAAAAATAAAAACAAAGTAGAGGAGGAAAGCTCAGTGGTGAGGTCAGCCCTTGAATTTTGGTGCCATCAGGGCTTGCAGCTCATTATGTACAACAGAGGCAACTTCTCCATCTTTTCCTCATGGGTGATAAGGGCTTATTATGCTGAGTCACCACAAGTGACTCTGAGGTGAGAGAGAGTAATGGCAGGTTATTTTGTAATTATAAATGTGCTTATTCGTGCTGAACTGTATTAGGGATCACAGCTGACTTCAGAGTTTTTGTGTGGAGTAGTTCTAATTGCTAAGATGAGGTGTAATCATGGCAAAGCACCCAGATGAATGAGAAATGAAGGGGTAGGGCCAGGGATTTGGGGAGTCCCTTCCAGTTGGTTAAATGACAAAAATAAAATAGTGTTAGAATTGCAAAAGAGCCCGCGGTGCTAAATGGTTTCAGGAAACTGAGGCGAGGGGTCTGAAGGGCCATCTACTTCATGCTTTCTGGTGGGAAATGAAAATATTGGTCTTTAAAGGGCATTTGCAAAATCTTCTGTTTCATAACCAAAGGGAAATCTCTCCCCAAATAAAATGATAGTCAGGTCACAGCCAATTATCCCAGGATTGTTTTCCTTCCAGTTTATGCTTGAATGCCTGGTGGGATCTGAAGGCTGTGAGGTGAGGTAAACTCTCAGCTTCTCTATCGCGAGAACTGGGATGAAACCCCTTCTTGAATCTGATGGTGCCCCAGGCACCTCCAGAGCATCTTTGAGGAGGGAATTTAGACAGAAGGGAAATGAGTCTTCACCAGGGACAAAGGTGAGATTTTTTTTTTAATATTTATTTTTATTGGTTTTGACAGAGACAGAGAGCATGGGGAGGGCCCAGAGCAGTCTCCATAGTTGCACATCATTAGTTTTCTACATGGTTTCATTCCACGGGTGTGGGCGGGGCTGCCCTCAACAGAAACCAGCTGGGGGCCTCCCATGTGGGAAGCTCACCCCGGTGAGAACTGATCTGGGGTCACACCTCAGTTCAGCATATGGGTCCGCATGGGCCAGGGCCGGGATTCGATCCTTGGACCCAGGGCTGCAAATGAGCTCTCAACACGCTGAGCCACGCTGGCATCCCAAAGATGAGATTTCTGCTTCTAGTTTTCCTTTCTGAGGTCTTTCACAGGTTCTTTCTTGTGTCCCAAAGACAAAATTCCGTGTGAAGTTCATAGCCTCCCTGCTGGTGGTCCAACCTGCATTTATGGCAGATTCACCTGCCAGAGCTCATCAGCCCTTCCTCCCCTCCAACCCCAATGTACTCAAGGGCAGGAGTGAGCCAAAGCAACACTCGCCAGTGTTTGTCCTGCCCACCCAGCAATCTCCCTCACCTGGTATCACATAGTGATGTGAAATAAAGGAAGACCAATCAAATGAGAAACAAGCAGACTATTCATTCCTAGCTCCTACAGCAAGTGCAGCAGCCATCACTTGCATTTTGGCAGAGATTCAAAGGCAGAAATAGCAGCAGGAAAGCTTTATTGTGGAAAAAGAGGTTACGGGTGTGCCCTAATTGGAGGGTGTCGACAGGAAGGCTATGGGTGGGATAACTAGAGCAGGATGTCTTATGTGATTGGTTAGGGGTGTGTATTTGGCTTTCTCTGGTTGGTCCTAAAGGAAAGCTGTCAGTATTTATCAAGTCTTGGCATCTGGGGGTGATTGTGACAGGGGTTTCTCTTTGGCTTCCTAGACTATCACCACAGATGAAAGTCTGACTTCTTAGAAGTATGGCTGCCTTCCTGGTCTGATTATTGTAGATAAGGGGTTGGTTTCCTGGGCTGGTTGCTATAGGTTGTGGGTCAGAGTTGTATTTTTATACATAGTCTGGTCATTGCCCACTTGTTTATCCAATTTCCCAGTGACGAGAGAGGACATGGGCTAAAAGCCTTTGTGAAAGGTATGTTCTAAAGAGCAGGAGAAAGAAGTTTGCAGTCCCCTACTTACAGACTCTTGGCCACAGTTGGTCAGCAAACTGGAGTACTGTAAAAGGAAATGGAATAGATTAAATTAATGCTATTTCAGATATTCTAAAGCATTTCATTAAGTTTGCAAGTACAAACATTCAGTTTCTTTTAAAAAAAGTGATAACATTTGCTAAATTTATGAAAATAATAGGTTTTAGACTGAATTTAAAAGCTTAAGGAAAGAAGTAGCTTTTCTGACCTGCAACTTTAATATACTAAATATAACTTTTTAAAATCAAAGCAAATCTCTGTGTCTCTTTGGGGTCAAAGACTGCCCTTATAATCATATACTACTTTTATAATCATTTAAAATCTACTTAAAATTTCTCTGCAAGAAAATCATGCTGACAGTGATAATGTGTAAGTACACATTTGGCATGGTGCTGAGTGGGAGTCAGATAAATACCAAGTAGAGCAGTCCCCTCATCTGCAGGGGACACGTTGCAAGACCCCAGTGGATGCTTGAAACCTCATAGTATGAACCATACATACGAGTATACTGTTTTTAATATTGAATCCTGTATATACTATGGTTTTTTCCTTTACATACCTGCTTGTGATAAACTGTAACATAAATTAGGCACAGTAAGAGTAACAATAACTAATAAAATAGAACAATTACAGTGTACTGTAATAAAAGTTATGTGAATGTGCTCTCTCTCAGCAAACAAATGTGAATTTCTTTCTCCTTCTTCACAATTTCACGGATAGGCAATTCATTCTTACCTGTGAATTTGCAAGCTCAGCAAATGATTTTGTTCTTTTCTTATATGAAGACCTTTCACTTTTTCACTTCAAAGAAGCACTTTTAATGCTCCTCTTTGGCATATCTGAATTGCCAACATCACTACTATTGTGTTTTGGGGCCATTGTTAAGTAAAATAAGGATTGATTATAGCACTGTAATACAATGACAATAGATCTAATAACCAAGACAGCTACCAAGGGAGTAATGGGTGGTTGGAATGTACAGGGTGGATTCATTGGACCAAAGGGATGTCTCATGTCCTGGGTGGGATGAGATTTCATCATGCTACTCAGAAAAACACAGATTTCAAAGCTTATGAATTATTTCTGGAACTTTCCATTTAATATCTTTGGACAGCAGTTGACCAGGTAACTGAAACCATAGAAAGTAAAAACATGGTTAAGGGGTAACTACTGTATTTAAGATCTCATGCTTTCCTTCCAATAAGAAGGGTATACTTATGCTTAAGAAATGAACTTCTAGATGCTCCTTTGCTGGACTTAAAATGCTTTAAGGGAAGAATAACATTATTCTTTAATGTTATTTCAGGATCAGAAAAAGGCTTCTTCCTGTTGGTCCAGTTATGAACTATGAGTTACAGTTTGATTGGATGCCTAATGTAATTTGGGCTGATCAAAAAATATCAAAGGATGGAATGAGTTTAAATCTGGATATACATTATCCAGAAAAAAAAAAAAAAGGTTGCTATTATCCTTTATATCCTATAGTCTCCATAATTTCCCCTTTCTGTCCTCAGGTCCACACACAGCCTTTCTGAGACTGATAGGCTTGCTCACTTTGGGTGACAGTGCCCCTGGGATCATGGTTTAGCAAGCAGCAGCCATCTTGATGCAATTAGAGGAAGCACCTCTTCCTCCTAGCTGATGCAGCTGACAGTCACACCTGTGGTGGTGAGCAGATGGGGACTGGTTTTCAGTTCCCACCTGGTCTCCAGGCTCTGTGTCCTCTGTAGGGCTTAATCCCAACAACTGTATGCAGCAGCCCGGGCTGAATCCTACCCCCAACATTCCCCAGAAAAACCATGTCTTAAAGTAAGTGAAGGCTGTGAAAAAATAACAGTTGTAGATAAAATCTATACAAAGGTACACACTTGTTACCTGAGTTACACATAACTCAGGTATATATTTGCTCTTTCTTAGAAACATTAAGACAATTAAATAGAGTAGAACACTGTTATTTTTAAAATGATTTTATTAAAATGCATATAATTATAAAAGGATATTAAAATGCAAGAAATCACAAAACATTACAAACTTTACATCTGATGCCACAGTGTATGAAGAACACTATGAATATTTCAGTTCAACTTTGGTTAAGCTATTCATTTAAAATTATCCATCATCTTAAAGTATAATACAAACATGACAAAATGGTACAAGAAATTGTTCTGTCCCATTGTGAATTAATGTTTTCTGAAGTTCAGGATGCATGTACAATTAAAAGGGAAGGCTCTGGCGACAGTTTATAAGATGGCCTTGTTTAGTTTTCAAACAAAAAAATGATAGCTTTCCCTTTCTACTGATACAACAAAAATATCTGAGGGATATTTAAAGAAAAATCCCCTGAGTGTTTTGGTCTAATGCTTCAATTCATTAAAATTCACAGGCATTACAAAAGTACACACAATGAAAACTTCTCTAGTGGTTAACACCGGGCAGGTCGAGGGCCAGATTTCCCCTTCATAGATCCACTGCCACCCCCATCCATTGTTCCAGGGGGGCTGCCTCTGTGCGAATTAGATTCACTTCTTGGCTGTGGCAGACACGGCCGCACATTTTTCTTCACCAATGACAAGCCAGCACCAGATTTACATTAACACTGTTGGTGTCACCAATGACCCTGGGTCCCCACTACAACTTGGCTGCTTAGGGGATATTGGCTGTGTCATACATCACATCTGCTGTCTTTACACATGTAAAGGTTTTTTCCCTCCTGTCCACATATGCACATTTTAGACCATGAAGGCAATTTATGAAAGATGATTTATGAAAACATAAATGCACAGTTCTTTTATAGTTTTATCTTATATACAAGGAGGTAAGGCAAAAACACGTCCTTTTCTATGCTTCCACAAGCAATGAGTAATTGCCAGACCCAATACTAGGAGATAGTCATAAAGTTCAGAGGAGAGGTAATCCGAGACCAGTGAGCTCCCTTCCGGGAGCAGTCTCACAGGTGAGCGGGGCAGGCAGCGTCGGCACTGTGGAGGCTGTCTGCAAGGAGAAGCAGCTCCCCTAGTGGGAAGACATTCACTTCTCACTCCCTGTGCAGTCAGACTGGCCTCACGTGCACTGTTTTGAGCACTTCCCGATCACATCGTTAACATTGTCAGGAAAGACAGCGAAATGTTGTCTCCGATCCATTGAGACAGTTCCAAAGTCCAGATACTGCTTTGATGAATACAACATAGATAATGCCTTAAAAAAAATTATATATTTTCATGGCAGTCATTTAGAATTGTGACCTGGAGTTAGGCCACTCTATTATAACAAGCCTCTCAAACTGCTGAAATGCTTCCTTTTTCTTTACTGCTGGGGTTCTGAGTGGCATGGCTCCGGTGGCACCTGGGTGGTTAGCAGTATCCCAGTGGGCGATGGCCCATCAAGCTCTAACCCGGTGCCAGACATCCTCTCCTTCAGCCAGCACTGCCCTGTTACTACCAGTCAAGGGTGAAGGGTGCGGGCACCGTGCCTTATCCAGGGCCTACGCAAGGGCCTAGCACCTGAAAGGCGCTGTGCAGACTGCTGAGCTGAACCAACTGAGGGCCAGATACGCGCAGTGCAGGAGTCAGCAGGACATTCCCTCCAGCTGAGGGCAGCACTGTAACCAATCATTTTCTTACTCATGCCTGATTGGCCTTAGCGGGGCTGGAAGCTCAAATCAAATCCAGAGTCTCCTTTCTTGATTGGGAATAATCTGGGTCTATTCCTGCCTCTCCCGGTCCTCCCTACAAACACTCCCCACTGGTGCAAACTTGCAATTACAAACAAGTTATGAACGTGGAATAGGAGAATGAAGGGTGCAGGGAGCTAGCTACCTGTGGCAGATGCCTTGGTATGCTGATCACTTTGACATGCAAGATCCCTGCTCAAAGGTGCTCCCTGTAAGGGGACACAGCCCTGCTCACAATTAGGGCACTTGGTATTCTCCTAAACATGTACTGGCTGTATAGTCAGTGAGCCATTCTTGATGGTGCTTGTGATTTGTAGTATGTACCTCCTGTAGCTAATGAATAAAGGGCAACTGGTGGGAAATTGATGGGCTTATCTTTTCCAGACCATTATGCTGATAGAAATGTAATTTTAATCACTTGATTTCAGTTTTTTTCAAGAAACTACACCTCTTTGGAGGAGGTAAATTAATTAACCTGATCAATAAGAGTTACAGTTCTATTTGAATCTGTAACTTCCCAAGTTTTTGTAATCTTATTCCCTTGAGGTGCAAAGCAGTCACTATTGATTAGGCACAGAACATTCCAGGACTGCTCCTGGAAGATAAAAAGTGTCACTGTGCATTAGCACAAATATGCTTCAGAACCTTGCAATTTTTTATTCCAATCCATTAAGAGTATTTCTTTGAGATGGAAAGATAGGACAAAATTAAGACTGAAACTATTCCGTTAACTGGTTTCCATTTCTGTAGGGATATGATAATATACCTAAATATCATGAATCCTTGAGTCAATTTGCCACGTAATACAGCATTTAAACTGAATTCTGAGTTGGCAATTCTTAATCATGCAAAAGCTAGAGTATCCTTGTTTTTAATGATGACACCCTAAGGGAATGATAATTCTGGAACAATCTGGTAAAGTGAATAAATGAAAAATCATGTGTTTGAGAACAGAAAGGAATGAAAGTAATCAAATGAAGAAAAAAAGAATCCATTCTGCTTTAGAAGGGGCATTTTTTAAAGCACATTAAAAGGCTTTTTCTGTGATACTGAAATTACAATTTATCAAAAAAGGCAACATTTTAGGTTTTCCAGGTGATTAGCTTTTTGCGGCTCTTGATCTAAGTTTTACATTTTTCCAGTTCCTGCATCGCTAGCTGAAACTGAAAAATAATCCACATGAAAATGGCAATAGTTAAGACTCATATTTGCCAAAGTGATTGAATTTAAATATTTTCATTAGAGATTTACAGTATTTTTTGACACAGTTAAATTCCTTAAAGTGATTCTCAGAACATACAGCTCTTATTCTAATTTTGGCCGCAAATTGTTATCTACTGCTTCTACTATCTTCTCAGCTATGGCCCCCATACTTTTTGTGATATCTTTGAGGTGATTCTCACGAAGAAGCTTTTGGGTTAGGTATTTTTCTCTCTTGATCTTGCTCTTCGTGCTCTTCGATACGTCTGGAATTGCATATGAAATGAAAAATTTCACAGAGTAGATGATATGCTGAAGGAAAAAAGAAGAAAAATGTCAGTCATAAAGCTATGGAGGGGAACAGAGTTCCTGTCACTGATTTTTGCTGGCCCTTATGGCAGTATTTCTGGATAAGGTGGTGGGCATGCTACACATACATCCAATCTCTTCTGCTGTGATGTGGCTCTGCCAAGGAACTACATTTTCTTATTTATATAGTTCAACAATATTATTTGATATGTAGTAAAGACTATGAGGGCTGTCTGGAAAGTATTGAGCCATGTAACTGTTCTCATTATAGTGACAATGGCTGGATTATTTCTGGACAGTCTTTGTATATCTAATATCTATAATACTCATGACACTGACAATTCTATAGTCTTCCCTCCCTCCGATCTCATTCCCACGCCTCTTCCCCAAAGGTAAACACTACCTATGCAAGTATAGGTATATAATTTTCCTTTACATTTGAAAAAAAATTATTTAACAAATACATATCCTAAAACATTTTTAGTCTTGCTTGATTTAATCTTTATAAGACTCATAGTGTTTTGAAAATCGCTTTTTTCATTCAAAACTAGTTTTTAAGCTTTATTAGTGTTATTGTGTATACCTGTAGTCCATTCATTTTCACTTCTGTATAATGTTCCATTGTTTGAATATACTATAATTTATTCATCTCTAGTTTCTGTATTAGAAGCAATGAAGTTGGGAATGTTCTTATGCTTGAATTCTGGAGCATATCTGTGAGAGTTTCTTAAGAGCAAGACCCTAGGAGTGGAACTGCTGAGATTATGGTATATGAATTGTTTAATTTTATAAGATGGTGCCAAAGTACTATGCAAGGCATTTATACCAGCTTACACTCCCACCAGCAGTGTGTGACAGTTTCAGTTGCTCTACATCCTTGTCAGTACTTGTCATAATCAGACTTTTTTTTTTTAAACCAACACAGTGGATATGAAAAGTACTTTCACTTTGGTCTTGCTTTGCATTTCTCTGATGACTAGTTTAATGAGGTTGAACACCTTTTTATTTATTCAATATTCAAAAATTCCTGACCTATCAAGAGGACAGAGATAATATGCAATAAGCATAATTAAAAACAAGTAAGTTATACATGGTGTTAAAAGGTGATAAGAGTTATGGGAAAACAGTAAAACTGTAAGAATTATTATATTCTGGTGGAAATTTATAATGGGATTTTATATATATTTGTCTGAGTGTGCCTCATTGAGCAACGACTTTAAGGAGGTGAGGGAATTAGCCATGCAGATAACAGAAGGAAAGACATTGTAGGCAAAGGGTGTTGCCAGTGCCAAGTCTGTATGGTGGAAGCCTGCGGGAAGTGGTCCAGGCATGGCAAGTCTGGAGTGAAGTGAGCAAGGAGAGAAGTGGCATTAGACAGGTAACAGAGTGTGGCCAGATTGTTTAAGGCTTTATCATTGTAAGGACTTTGGCTTTTACTCTGAGTGAGACATGAAGACAACTGAAAGCCCAGTTAGGAGACTGTTGCCCTAATTTTGGCAAGAAATGATAGTGGCTGTGACCTGTGGTAGCAATCAAAAGTGCTCAGATCTGTGAAAAAGCCAACAGGAGTGGATGTGGGATAAGTGGGGGAAAGAAATCAAGGAAGATTCCAAGAACTCTGGCCTGAGCAACTGGTGAGATGGAACTGCCCAAACTGAGAGCAGGAAGTCTGACTGGACGGAACAGATCTAGGGCAGGGTGAGGAAAGGAACATTGAAAGTGAAGTAAGCCAACATGGGAATTTGGGGCCGTACACTTGAGATATTTAACAGAGAGATTAAG
This sequence comes from Craseonycteris thonglongyai, assembly GCA_004027555.1. Lineage (NCBI taxonomy): Eukaryota > Metazoa > Chordata > Mammalia > Chiroptera > Craseonycteridae > Craseonycteris > Craseonycteris thonglongyai. The sequence goes on from PVKE010031532.1 coordinate 14,098, forward strand.
TAAGGAGTTGGATTCATGAGTTGAGGTCAGACAAGAGGTCTTGAAGATATCGATTTGTGAGTTATTGGCATACAGATGACATTTAAAGCCAAAGGACTGCATGAGATCATCAAGGCTGCAACTAGAGAGAAAAAAGCAGACATTCAAGGAATGAGCCCCAGGAGAAGAGAAGGAAGAGGCTGGCAAAAAAATTAAGAGACCGCCTCAGGAGGTAGGAGGAAATGCAAAACAAAACAAAAATTGTCTTAGGCGCCAAGTGAGGAAGAATTACAAGGAGGAGAGAGTACTTAGCTGTGTCAAAGGCTTCTGATTAGTTACCTAGGTAATGTGAGGATGGAGAATATTTTGATATAAGAGAGAGATTAGAGTGCTTAGATTAGAGTGCTTGAATGATGGAAATTACATAGTAAAGAGGCAAAAATTGATGTTGTAGAAAAAAGGTTTGTTCTGCCATCTACTTCTGAGGTAAGTAATATTTATAGATATGTGGATTTTCTGTTACACTACCCTTGCATTTCTGTGATCAAGTCAATAAGGTATGATGTCATCTTTTAAAAATATATTGCTAGAGTCAGTCTGTACATATTATAAAGATCTTTGCATCTATGTAATGAGTGAGATTAGTTTATGACCTTTCTTTTTCTATTCATGCCTGATTTTAGGATCTAAGAGTATTTCCCTTTTGTGATCGATGGAGTTTGTATAAGATTGAAATAATCTGTTCTAGAAAGTTTGGTATCCCTTTTGTATAAAATCATATGCCCTGGCATTTTTGTTGTGGAAAAAAATGTTCAATTACTCTAAGTGCGGGTATAATTCAAGGTTTACAGATTAACTTTATCATTTCGAAGATATTAGACTACTCTCCTCCCCTGGCTTCCATGTTGCTGTCAAAAAGTACTCTCATTCTAATTTTAATCTTGTCAGTCATCAGCCTTTTTTCTATGGTTACTTTAAAATTTTTGGTGTGTTGCATTTTTCTTATAATGTGTGTTAAGTATGAATTTATTTATCTGTTTTGTTTAATATTTTTGTGTGTTCTGCTCTGCGGACAGATACCTTCCATCCTGGAAAAATGTTAGCAATAATCTTCAAATGTTACTGCTCCTCCTTTTTTTTATTGCATGATTTTTTTTTTTAAAGTTAGTCCTTCTCATTGTGTTTTCCATATCGCTTAATCACTTTTTCATGTTTGATGTTTTTTTTTATTTCAAAGGCATGACTTTATTTTGTTTCCAATTAACTTTTTTTAAATTAAATTCATTGGGGTGACATTGATTAATATCAATTACATTGTTTGCAGGTGTAGAGTTCTACATTATGTTGTCTATACACTGCATTATGTGCTCACCACCCCATGTTCCATTTCATCTCCCTGTGTTGTGTTGGGGTAATTTTTTCAGACCTGTCTTCCAGTTCATTAATTCTCCCATCAGATTTGCCTAAATTTCTGTTTAACCCAAGTTAGTTTTTCATTTCAACAATTACATATTTTCATTTCTAATTGATTTAATTGATTTCTAATTGATTTAATTAGTTTTCAAAATTGCCTTGTAATATTTTAATAGTTTTATTGTTTGCTCAGTTTCAACTATCATTTGTTTAAACGTTTTTATACACAGTTAATTTATATTTCATCTCTGATAATTCAAACTCTTGAAGTTATTGAGGGGCCAAATCAGTCCCCATGCCCCCCACCCCCAGCTGAATCTCTTTTTTTTTAAATTTCCCTGTCATGTGATCTTTGATTATAAGCTCATTTTGACTATATTTCTCAATATAATATTTCTCAAGCTCATATTTTTCAATCTGAGAAAAATATGGGGTCTAAATTGAGGATACTTTTCTCCAGAGAACTTAAGCATTTCCTTTAGCCCCTTTGGGGTCTGTGGCTGAATCCAAGAGTCTCAGGCTCAGCTCTTTCACCCTATATCTGACCCAAGTCCAGTTCTCCTTGAGCTTTTACTTTCCTTTTATTTTTTTGTAAAGACTTATTTTATTATTTTTGACAGGGACAGAGAGGAGGGGAAGGGCTCAGAGCAGTCTCCATAGTTGTACATCATTAGTTTTTGACATGGTTTTGTCCTGCACAGATGGGCAGGGGCCGCACAGGGTGGGAACTGGGCTGGGGGCCTCCAGCATTGGAGGCACGCCCCTTCAAGCCAGGGCTGAACCAGGCGGTGAGAATCAAACTGGAGGCCTCCTGTATGGGAAGCACACCCCAGTTCAGCATATGGGTCTCCAAGGGCCAGGGCTGGGATTCGATCCTCGGTCCCAGGGGCTGCAAAGCGAGCACTTAACCCACTGAGCCATCCCGGCTTCCCCCTCCTTGAACTTCTAGATGGAGGCACTGATTACAGCACTTGTTCTCAGAGTACTCCTGAACTTCAGGGATGCTCACTGCTCTACTTTAGCCCATCAGTGCTGTGCCCCCCTCCCCTTTAGTTTCTCCTCCTTCCTACTGAGCTCAAAAATGCAGAGGAAACTGTGTGGTAAGCTGATTCTAAATGTTTCGTAGTGAGATGGGCTCTCACAGTACTTAGTCCAGCATGATATCAAAAGCAGAAGTTCTAAATACTTTGGTAATAGCATTTTAATGTAAACTAGTGACTCCTGTTGATATATCAGATACTGCACTTCAGGAATCCACTTACGATGGGAGCTAATGATGAATTTTCTTCTTCCGTTAGTGCCTGGTAGCTACTTAAAAAAGACTAGAAAATTTATTGAAGCCAGGTAATCTATACTACTTTTTTCCTGCTAAGAGATTCTGAATTTATTCAGAGAAAACCAAATATATCCTGTCTCAGACTTCTCTGCTGGTAGGAGGAACAATGTGCTGTAGTTCTAGCCAATGAGATATGGATGGAAGTTGGGGGTGGGGGGAGGGGGGAGAGGAAGGTTCTGGCAAAGCATTTTCTTTCCTGACAAGAATAGATATGGCTAGCATTGCTCTTTTCCTCCTCCTTGCCTAGAACATAAACATGTTATCTGGAATGGCAGCTTTCATATTGCAACCATAAAGTGTTATGCAATGAGAGAGAACCTAAAAGACTCAACGATATGTCTCATATCAACGAGCTGGTATTGATTCAGGAGTAAACTTACTTCCAGTGAATTTTATGGGAGAAAAATCAACCCTTATTTGTTTAAGCCACAATAGATGGGGTTTCTGTTTCTTACAGCTAAATGTAATACTAATTTACCACACTGATCAAGCAACTTCTGAGGCCCTGGGATTTGGTAGTACTTATTCACTCAGTGTAAGAAGTAAAACTGGCTAGTTCAATTTCAAATTTATAGCTGCCTTAGTCATTTTTCAGAGCTGGTTAATTTTAGGGTTATAAAAATAAACTATTGTAAGAACATACATTATGGAAATCAATAAAAATACTTAATGTGAATAAACTATAATAGCAGTAAAAATCTCTCAAGGGCAGAGATCACATCTGATCTGTCTTGAATAAGTTCCTTCTCAGCCTAACATGCAGCCCCGTGCCCCCCACAAAGGCACTCAATTAATACTAAATTCAAAAGAACTGAATCCTCTTCGCACACAACATGCTTTTAACTTTTAAAGCAGATAAGAAACTACATTTAATTAATAACAGTTTTATGGTATTTTCAGGTCAAATTTGATTAATAACTATCCTACAACGATTACTGGCAAGAGATAAGAATGTGTTGTGCATTTTAAGTCAGAACTGACAACACTTAAAACTAATAAAGTGTCTGCAAATATACTGCCTTATTAACTATTTCAAAGTATGCGTCTTCTCCTACCTCCATGACAATGATAAACGCCAGCTTGGCTGCGATCACGTGCCAGTAGTAGATGTTGTGTTTATACTCCTGCGGGTGTCCTGGAGGGTGACGGAAGTCACGATACCTGGAAACATAATGGAGGCAGATCAGCAGATACTCCTTTTGGGTCAAAGACTATAAATAGGGCCCGTTTAAAAAGAGGTTGTATTTAATACAATGCTCTTGTAAATGGGATATCATAGAAATTTTTTCTGAGAGTTTAATTTGTTAACAAAACTCTGAAATAATTATTGCAGAATACTTCTTTTAACATACAATAGGAAAATAATGGTAATGATAGATTCCATCTCAATAAAAAGAGAACAAAACGACCTTAAATGTTTTGATAAGAGTTTTATCCCCAATTCCTCAAAAGAGTGTAACTAAAACAATTTATTCAGCATATTTTCAGAAATGTGCTTATAAACTTATTTATATACCGTATTTTCCGGCGTATAAGACGACTCCCTAATTTTACAGTTAAAACATAGGTTTAGGCCTATATTCGCTGTATAAGACTACAGCCTCGGAAGTGGGGGGTAGTCTTATACAGCGAATACAGGCCTAAACCTATGTGTTAAGTGTAAAATTAGGGGGTCGTCTTATACGCCGGAAAATACGGTAATGGTGTCATCAGGTTTCACTCAGCTACGGGGCCCTCTCTTCCCATAGAGTACTAGTTGTTTGTTACAATTTTCTTACTCACTTCCTTGTTGTCAGATGTTTTGTGCTACTGTTGTTAGTATCTCTCCCTCAGGTAGTATATCCCTATTTTCTGCCTGTAACCTATTAGACCCAGAAGAGTTTAATTACTCTTTTTTTTTTTTTATTGTTAAATTTAATGGAGTGACATTGGTCGGCAACAATTAGTTTCCCGATGTACAAGTCCACATCACATCACCCATGCATTGCATCATGTGCCCACCTCCCAGAATCAGCTCCCCCTCCACCACCATATATCTGGTGCCCACTCCCACCTCCCCCCACAACTCTCCCTCCCCCCTTCACCCCCTCTCCAGGTAACCACCAAACTATTGAGTGTGTCCATAATGC